>OY856188.1:149602869-149631023 GCA_963693315.1 Diogma glabrata | reverse complement strand
CAATTGTACCTGTATTTTCCGAAAAAACTTTGACAGCTGTGGTCGACTGATTTGTATTTTATAAAACTTTAATTATTATTTCTTGCAAACCAAGATAGTTTTGTGTTGTGTTTGTTCTTTTCACTATAGTTTTACTATATCCTTTGTTCTTTTTACTATATCGCTCTGCCTGCACTCAGACGCTCGCATGCGCTCATGCGTGAACATAAAAAGGTAACGAACAACATCACGTTACCCTTGCACGTTGTCGATTGAAGTCAAGAAAATCTCCATATACAAATGCATGCAACCTGCTGGAAACAAATTTTAATATCTTGGATTCCTGGGACACCTTCTGGAATCATTACAACATACCTGACCTTTCTATTACCCAACCTGGTTTCGATCTGCCACGTCATAACTGGACTACACTAATCCGAAAAAGAACGAATCATGGAAGTTGTGCTGATTCTTTCTACAAGTGGATCATTTAGAATCCCCTCAATGTAACTGCGGAACTTCACAACAAACCATAAAACAAATTGCAACTGTTACATATTTAAAATACAGTGCTCGTTTGAAGGTTTAAACTAATGTCGCTCATTATGAAATAACTATCATTGTGAACTTGCTAACGAGCAATTGTGAATTGCATTTGTATAAAGTAAAATTAACATAAACAAAACTTTTATAAAAGCAGTATGATCAAGGTGGTTAATAAAGAAACCTAAATTGTAAACTCTTCTTTATTTCATTTAAATAATAACACAACATGGCGCAGTTGTTTAACCAAAATAAATTTTGAAAATTAGTAATAAAACAAGTGAAGGGAAAAACTTTGACGTGATCAATTTGATTTCAAGTTTTTTCATTCGGTGAGACCCAAGTCTGCTTATGAATCGATCGATGAGAAAAGTATTGGAAATTCTTAATTTATTTGATAATATAAACTCAGTCATTATCTCAACATTATCATTCGTTTCAAATATCTCTTCAAAACTTCCCATTAAAGTCACCAAGTACCATAATGAAGTCGCTTGTTGGCATTTGTTTCTTAACCTCTTCCAGTGGTATGTAGAAAGTATCTTCCTCGTCGACGGTCTAAGGTAGGTGCATGCACGGCAATAAGAGAAATATTGTTGTATGTACCGCGTACCCCCCTCTGTTTCTAGACATATTAGAGCATCAAGCGTGCTCAGAATGCGCTCGGTAGTCTGTCCTTTTTCACGTACAGGTAAAATTCTATTTTTTGTCCAGATTTGTTATTGTTTTTCTGATTTCTAAATTTAACAAAGTTTTTTTCGGGGTTAGGGTGTTAACCTCAGGTCCAACCCAAATTTTCGTGAATTGGTCCGTTCTAATGTTAAAGTCATCAGAATAATCTTTTTACACGTTTATATAACGTGCCACTTGATTGAAAACAGCCGCCCGCTCCCAGCCGAAAAAGGAGGGGACTTTGGAGTTAGTTTTCTCATACATGATCACGTAAATCAACATATCATCGACTTTTGCCTTATTAATATGCAGATATTCACACTAAGAATTCTTACGCAAGAATTTAATGTAACGATCCTCAATGTTCATGCACCTACTGAAGACAAAGCAGATGACGTAAAAGAGCTGTGATACCTTGAAGAAGTCATCAATAACATTCCGCAGCACGATAAAAAATCGTGGTAGGTGACTTCAATACTCAAATTGGTAGAAGTGCAGAACTTAAAACACATATCGGTCCTAACATCATGATCTAGTTATTTCAAACACTTTCTACCCTCACAAGAAAATCTACAAGGCAACATGATAATCAAATGACGGAAGAACGGAAAACCAAATCGATTAAGTGTTCTCAAAGAGACACTTTACAAGTGTAAGTGCCGTTTTATCATACAGAGGTGCTGATATGGACACCGATCATATGCTCGTGACCCTTAATTACAAGTGCAAGTTATCATCTACCTCTAATAGACAAGTAAAAAAGGCCGTGCGCTGGAATTTCGATGCATTTAAACATCCGAAAACACTAAGGAGATATCAGGAAATATTTTCTGAAACGTGGAAGAGCATGACATCTCTTCTGAGATGCCATTTAACCTAGAAGAAGAATGGCAAACGCTTCAATCAACCATTGCAGCCCCAGCACCAACTACAATTGGAAAACAACCATGGAAATCACGCAACGAATGGTTCGACGACGATCGCCGCTAAAGCGTTGAACATAAGCGAGAAAAATGGTTAGCAAGGGACACCTGAAGCTTCCAAGCTGATTATCTATGCGCCCCGAAATCCTCAGCAAAACTTCTACGGAAAAGAAACGCGAACATATGAAGAGTTGTATCGAAAACATCAACCACCAAGTGTCTAATGGAAATTCGAAAGAGTGTTTTGCCAATGTGCAAAATCTGACAAAAGATTTCCACCCAAGATCCACAGTCGTTAAAAAATGGAAACAACCAACTTACAACAAATGAACGTGATGTGCTGGCCGTATAGCGCTGAAATTGATCCTGTTCGAGCAATTGCTCCGTGATGTGACGAAATTTTTGTCCCTTACCCAGCAGTAGAAGAAGTAGAAGCTGCCATTTAAAATCTAAAAAATGGGATATCACCAGGTATCAATGGAATTCCCGCAGAACTATTTAAAAAATGGAGGAGAAGCTTTTTATTGTCTCACGTATATACGATCTAGTTTTTGCGATCTGGGACGAAGAAGAACTACCTGCAGAATGAAAAACAGCTCTCATTGTTCCGCTACATAAGATAGGTGACCGTCTAAAGTGTGCGAATTATCGTGACATCACATTGCTGCTCACTGCATATAAAATATTAGCGAATTTCGTACTGATTCGACTCATCCTGTTCGTCAAATCGATCATCGATGACTATCAGTGTGGGTATATATCAATGTTTTGCTTTAAGGAAGGATGATTCTGGAAAAAATGTTGGGAGTACAACATCAGCATCCACTAGCTCTACGTTGATTTTAAGCAAGCATATGAGAGTATCATCCGCGACAACAACAGTTTTTGGTCCTTTCGATATAACATCGGGTGTTCGACAAGGTGATGCACTCGCGCCCGTACTATTTAATTTGGCGTTTGAGAACGCGATAAAAAAAATCAGAAGCAAATTCTTGGCTACGCAGATGATATTGCGCTTCTCGGACGTAGAACAAGTGATATTAAGGATAAGCTCACAGCTTAAAAGAAATGCTAAACGTCTTAGATTCTGCATCAACACTGGCAAAACTAAACTTCTAACAACTTCTAATTTAGGAACATAACTCCCGGAAATCTGGATACAGGCGACTCTAAAGTGGAACGCGTGGAAATCATCAAATACCTCGGGTCTGTAAAAACATCGTCAAATTAGCAGGCATATATCAAAGCCCTTGTCACTGCCGCATACAGAGTTTTTTAACGCATACTTAAAACTTCTGCGATCAAAATCTCTTTAGCGGTCGCACTTTACAAAGCATTAATTCGCCTACCTTCAGAAGTGAAATCTGGACACTGAATCGCACCGACTGAAGAATTCTATCAACAATCGAGAGGAAAGTCATGCGAAGAAGTTATGGTCCATGCAAAGTAGCTGAAAATCAGTAAAGAATCCGAATGAATATAATAGGATTCAATGCGATATAATAGGATTCATTAAATCCGACCTGATTAGATGGTTTGGTCATGTAGAAAGGGCTCCACTAGATAGAATGATAAAAAAAGCATCTCAACAACAACCAGCTGGTGTTTGTTGGAGAGGTAGACCCAGACAACGTTGACGTGATGACATCATACAAGACCTTCGTGATACAGGATGTCCAAACTGGGGTCAACTAGTCATGGAACAAAATAAATGGAAGCTGATTGCACAATCGTTTAACGTTTATGAGGAAATATTCATTTTGTATGTCCTTATGATTTGGCAATAGAAAGACTACATACAACACAACTTTGTCAGTTATTTTTGATACTTTGTTCTTTTACGTTTACGGAACCCTCGACGAGCGACTTTTATTCGCACTTGACCGACTTTTTTGTATTTTGTTTTCGTTTTGGCCTGAATACTGAAATTGGATCAGCAGCCAAATTTTGTAATTGCGAAGCGGTGAAGTGTTAAAAACTCACAATAATTCTGCATATCCCAATTTTTGGTTTAACACTTTCGATAAAATTACTAAAGTTCTACTTTTATTTAACAAATTTTTCTAAAGTTATAACTAATTTGTGGCAACAGCTAGCCTGCTAGCATAAGCGTACTATATTTTCGGAACTGATGGATGGTATCAGTCAATGCAACAGCGTGTTCAATATTTTTTGTACTGATTTCTCGAGAGTGGAACCAATCCTCCATTTTTTCATATATTCAATGTATATTTTTATACGAATTTTTTTTACACGTCTTTCTCTGGAACATATCTTTCGTGTAAAAACAGAATTAGGTGTATTGTCAATTTTTTCATCCACATATGCGTGAGAGTTATTATTCTCGGAAATGAATTTACAAAGGATAGTTTTGATGAATTTTAAAATTTTCAAATGAATTTTATCAAAAAAAAATTTTGAATTATTTTACCCAGTTTTTCAGCCAATTTTTATGTATTATTTATTCAACTTTAAATTGCGATAATTGGGCACCATAGCCCAAATCAATTTTATTTTATAGGAAGGGACTACTATTTTATAGTATAGGAAAGCTTGAGAAATAGAATGATTGATAAATCTAGCTTGGCATGCATTCTGTTAAAAGCGACGAATTACCAACCCTATCAAAAATATTTGTCATTCAAGATGCAACAACAAAAATCGCATTAATTAACTTAAACTTTATATTAATATTTATATTTTAATTTAATCTTAAAGAATTTTATTGCAGATTTTAATTTTTGTTAATAATATTCTGCAAACGTTGTTTTAATTTTATTTGTAATAATTGTATTTTTTAATATTACAAATAGCTTGGCACGTGAGCAACTTTATAAAAATAGATTTAACTTTTTTGGCACGCGTACTGAAAATGTTCGCTACCCCTGGCTTATACCAATGTCATTATAAATGTCTGACATGTTCACAAACAATGTTGTAGTTCAATGACCTTGATTTCATTATTTATTCTCATGATATTTGCAAGAGATGATTTTCAGTTTTTTGGAAACCACTAAAAAACAAATGATTTAATTTAGGTAGAAAAGGACTAGGCTCTAATTTACGCTACGACACATCGATTGTGACCATTTTCGTTGAAATCGAGCCATCCGTTGTTGAGAAAGCGTTGAACAAAAATTGATCCACATAAAGCGATACATACGCATACACACACACACACAGACATACAGACTGTCAGCTAAAAATTGTCCAAACAGCTTCAGAAGGTCATGAAACGTAAGGATATCATAAAAATTCCGATGTCGAAGATCGACCCAAAAACAATAACTTCCCATATCTAGAAGTTAATTACTTCGGTCTGAAAGTTACTTCGGTCTGAAAGTTACTTCGGTCTGAAAGACCTAAGTATTACATTCATGAGCTCAAAGTGAAATTCTTACCCCCACTTTTTTTGGCATTTCTCGACGTTTTAGGACATACTGATTCTAAAAAAGCAAAAAAAAAAAAATGTGTGTCTGTCTGTAGGCCGTCCGGCCGTCACAACCGACGAAATCTAGAAAACCGCTGGACGGATTTCAAAATTTTTTTTTTCTAAAAATAGGTTTACTCAATGGGAAGAGCCGAAAGGACGATGTGTTTGATAACTGTACCGGAAGTGTGTCAAAAAAATCGTCAAGTGTGTCAAAACATGGAAATTTGCATATTTTTTGCTTAAAAATCGATCATTTTAAGTGATTACAAGTAGAAACATTAAATTTGGAGAAATCTTGATGGTCGGGATTGGTATGTGAGACCAAAATCTAGATTACTGCATTATAAGTTTGTCAAAAAAATGTTGTCAAGTGTGTCAAAAGAAAGATTTTTATTTATTTTTTTACCCAATTTTTTGGAAAAAAATTAAATTAAAATTTTGTTCGAACTGAAATTTTATTTTATTATTGCGAACTATGGCATTATAAGTTTGTCAAAAAAATGTTGTCAAGTGTGTCAAAAAAAGATTTTTATTTATTTTTTTACCCAATTTTTTGGAAAAAATAATTAAATTAAAATTTTGTTTGAAATGAAATTTTATTATTATTATTGAGAACTATGGTATTATAAGTTTGTCAAAAAAATGTTGTCAAGTGTGTCAAAAGAAAGATTTTTATTTATTTTTTTACCCAAGTTTTTGGAAAAAAATTAATTTAATAATTTGTATAACATGAAAATATATTATTATTATAGAGAATTATGGCATTATAAGTTTGTCAAAAAAATAATGTCAAGCGTGTCAATAAATGATTTCATTGATTTTTTTAGCCAATTTTTTGGGGAAAAAAATGTAGCTGTTTTTATGACGTAAATGTAATTGAAAATGAATTTGGACATGGAAATTTTTTAATTTGTTATAGTTTTTAAATTTTTTTTGGAATTTTGAAAAAAGGTTGTATTTTTGATTTTGTAATAATTTTTGCAATATTTTTAGAATTTTGGACGAAGTTTTAATTTTTGATTTTGTAAGAATTTTTGGAATATTTTTGGAACTTTGAAAAAAGTTTCAATTTTTGATTTTGTAATAATTTTTGGAATATTTTTAGAATGTTGAAAAAAGTTTGATTTTATTATAATTTTTACAATATTTTTGGAATTTTGAAAGAAATATGAATTTGTGATTTTGTAATATTTTCTCGAATCGCTAAATTGAAGGTTTTTGAATAGTTTGCTGAAAATATAATTAAAAATGAAATTGGACATGGACATTTTGGAATTTGTTATAGTTTTTGAATATTTTTGGAATTTTGAAAAAGTTTCAATTTTTGATTTTGTAAGAATTTTTGGAATAATTTTAGAATTTTGAAAAATTTTAAATTTTTGATTTTATTTTAATTTTTATAATTTTGGAAAAGGTTTCAATTTTTGATATTGTTATAATTTTTGTAATATTTTTAGAGTTTTGGAAAAAGTTTGAATTTTTGAATTTTTAAGAATTTTTGGAATATTATTAGAATTTAGAAAAAGTTTAAATATTTGATTTTATTCTAATTTTTGGAATATTTTTGGAATTTTGAAAAAAGTTTCAATTTTTGATTTTGTATAATTTTTGCAATATTTTCAGAATTTTTGAAAAAAGTTTAATCTTTGATTTTGTAATAATTTTTGGAATATTTTTAGAATTTTGAAAAAAGTTTGATTATTTAATTTTTACAATATTTTTGGAATTTTGAAAGAAATATGAATTTGTGATTTTGTAATATTTTCTCGAAACGCTAAATGGAGAGGTTTTTGAGTAGTTTGCTGATTGTATCATCTTTTCACTAAATTATGTTAATTTATGATCTTTTATAATTTTCCGGCATCGTATTGATGTTTCGTGTTAGTTTTGTAATAAATTTCTAAACAGAGATTAAAAAAAATACTTGTACTTTAACAAAGAGTTATGTTTGATGTACATCGCTGCCCAGAACTAAAAACCATGTCCTCATAAAAGTTTTTTGCCGAAAACTATATCAAAAACCTTAACCCAGACCGAAGTCTTGATATCTCAGAGCTGTGAGATTTCAGCCCCTCCATATTTATACAGTTGATTTGACAAGTATCAGCTGTTAATTATTAATTTACAATGTCTAATAAAGGCAAACTAAGCAAAACAGTTGAACAATAATTAAATCGAACAAGATAAGCAACCTTGGCACAGTTAATCTACTATGTGTAATAATTGCTGTTACAATACAACCGATTTTATCATATTTAATGAAAAAAATTAAGTATTTTTAGTTTTGTACAGTACAGTCTTCCGGTTTAATATCACTTTTAGATAAATTTATGTCAAAAGAGAAACTGTTATTTCTGAATAATTAAATGTTTAACAAATACTTATCAAAAATTTTGTCTTGTGTTTTATATATGTAATGCACCTAATAAATTTCATTAGTTTCCCATGTTTCTCGTTTACCGTGACTTATAGTTTGAATAAATATTTATGTAATGCCAATTTGCAATTAATTCCTTCGCAATTATTCAGAATAACATTTATTTTTGTTATAAACCTTTGATACTCTATAACAGATAGTAGAGTAGCATTACTCATCTTGCTAGGAGCCAGGAGGGAATGAGACGGTGATGTCAGTTTATCAGATGTCAGGCTCTTACCATAGACTGTATCGCACCGCACGCCATTACACGCATTTTAGGTCCATAGACCAAAGCAAATAATATTTGTGAGATGTGAGGAAAAAAAATTATTTGTTTACTATCTCAGACTCAGGAATATTTAAAAAATTATTTTAGAGTTCTCCTTCGGATTTTTTTTCATATAACTTTGAAACTAATCGATTTTAACGTATAGTAGTAAACGGCGACCGTTTACTTTTTCAAACTTGAAATGAAAATTTGACAAAACTTTGCAATGATAGAGAATTTAGAAAATGTTAAACAAAAATATAGTAATGCGTCTTATATTTATTTTTCCATTTTCGACGGACTATTAGTTGAAAAAGAAATTTTTAATTTAATTAACGTTACAGTCTTTAAAATATTATCGAAATTATGCGTTAGAGAATTATCTTCGAGAAAATTCTTCTAAAAGAAATGTAAAAATCAATAAAACCAAATCAACGTAACCAAAGTAAACATTTAATAGGAAGTATTTGTTTTATCGAATAAGGATTGGTTAACGAAATAAAAATTGGTAAATAAAACAATTGAAAAGAATAGATTTCACACCTAGGTGTCAATATTTGAAGATCGTCTTATTGTTGAAATAAAGGAAGGAACAAAAAAAAAAGGGTTTGTTCATCTAGAATATTACAGTAATATCGAGACTATTTCATGTAGTATAAATAAGAGGTGTCCTTCGAGGATAGGATTAGTATAAAATTGTTAGCGATACAAAAAGTAGTATAAAATTGTTAGCGATACAAAAAGTATAAAAAATTTAGCAGTGATAAAGGCGAAGCAAAATTAAGTGTTATAAGTAGAAAGTTAAAAGTGATAATGTGAACAAGTATAAAAGAATTATAAGTGGTGAAACATTGTTAGTACAAGAAGAACTAAAAAGGGAATAGTAATAGGAGAAATATTTTTATTGTAAAATCTTGAACGAATAAAATTATAACGTTCAGAAAATCCATTGTGTTTTAAATTTCCTGATTTAGTGAGCGAACTAAATAATTGTAACTCGGCTAAGAAACGTTACAACTGGTGTCAGAAGTGAAATTGGGAAATAAGATGGATTTGAATGGATTAAAAGTTCAAGATCTGAAGGGCGAATTGGAGAAAAGGAATCTTTCAACAACGGGAACCAAGAATGAGTTGAAAGAACGATTAATAAAAGCTATGGAAGCAGCTGGATTGGATCCAGAAAAATATCGTTTTGGGCAAGAAGAAGCAGATGAAAATCCAGATACAGGAAATATTGAAGATAAAGATGGTGCTGTTGAAGCAACGAGGCAAGTCTTACCAGCAAACAACGACTTTGCACAGTTAATGTCTATGATGGAGCAAATGAGTTTCAACATGAGATCAGATGTTAAGGCAAATATGGAACTCATGAGTAATGAAATGAAAAAGTTAGATGCAAACATCGATCAACAATTAGCTACAAATCGAGAAGAAATGAAGCAAATAATGGAAGAAAAAATTCTTCAAATGTCAAACACATTCCATGGAGAGATCGAGAAAGTACAACAAGAAGTAAAGCATTTTGAACAAAAAGTTCTCGATGAAAACCAGAAAGTACAATCAATGGTTGTGAATTTTGAAAAAAGGCTTCAAAATGTTGAAATTAATGGTAAAACAATTAACCGGTTCAGCAAGTACAAAGCATGAAGTTAAAACCGCCCCCATACGATGGTACATCATCGTTTGGAATTTTCAAATTCCAATTTGAAACGGCAGCTGATCAGAACAGTTGGAACGAAACACATCGTGTGGCAGCTTTAATAGTGGCACTGAAGGGTGGAGCAGCAAAAACAATACAAGCAGTTCCAGAACAAGATCGAAGGAGCTACAATGAGATCATGAAAGCTTTAGATCGCAAGTATGGTAGTGACCACAAGCGGGAGATATACAGACTTGAATTGAAGGGTCGCTATCAGCGACTTGGAGAAAGTCTGCAAGAGTTTTCGTCTGCGATCGAACGTCTGGTACATATGGCACATGGAAATACATCACCAGACTATATGGAAAGAATGAAGATAGATGCGTTCATCGACGGCATAAGAGATCCAGAGACGCGGAAGTCAGCTGTGATGACATCCAAAGCTACATTTGCTGAAACAATAGCTTGTGCGTTGACTAGTGAGACAGCACAAGCAATTGTCAAACCAACAATCAAAGTATGCCGTGTAGAAATGGAAGAAGAGGACAGTTTTAGGCCTCAAAGAAGACCCCAAAAATTCAACAGTAGAATAAGATGTTTGGTATGTGACAAACTTGGTCACATATCTCGAGAATGCAGAGAGGTCAGACGAAAACGGGGAAGATCAACATCACCAATTAGACGGAGATCATCTGAAGAAAAGGCTCAAGCGGGAGAGGATGGTCAAATAGCAGCGGAAGGGTTAAACTAAAACGAGTCAGCTTTAGGGGGTGTAAACTGGCTCCCACAACCGAATGCCCCATAATCTCCATCCCTATTTCAAGAATCGCAAGGAGTGGTGACAGTTTAACGATTGGAGCTGAAATTGATGACAACAACTGTACCATTACACTAGATACTGGAGCAGCTCGCACAATAGTCCGTACAGATTTACTAAAAGGGGAATTACAACCAGCAGAAAAATATCGAATACAAACAGCAACAGATGTAAAAATAGGAAATACGCACCTTCAGCATGAAGTTCTAGTGGCAGACATCGTTGATGAAGTAATTTTGGGAATGGACTTCATGAGGCCGAATGGATTTGTAATAGACGCTGGAAATGGAGTACATACTCAAGTATGGTAACGTAGAGTTGGTTCTTCAGATGAATGGTGCAGAATCAAGTATGAGGCGAATAATATTGGAACATCGCGAAAAGCTGGCACCTAATACCGAAACAATCGTCTGGGGAAGATTGGAGGGAGATTCTGGGTCACCAAGGTTGTGGGTTGTGGAAGCCAATGAAAATGGTCTACAACATCAAGAGATCATTATAGGGAAAACATTAGTTGTACCAGATGAAAACTTAAGAATACCGATTAGAACACTAAATCTGTCAGACAAAATAAAAACCCTCAAGAAAGGAACAATCGTCGGTAAATGTGAAGAAGTAACTACCATTGTGAAATGTGAACAACAGCACACAGAAAGGAAAGTCGAAAATCAAACGCAGAAGAAAGAAATACAAAATCTACTACAGAAGTGGACATTGGACAACAGAGCTTACAAAAGAACAAAAGAATGAAGCAGAGCAGTTGCTCGAACGTTATTCGTTCATCTTCTGCAGTACATCAGCAGACAACGGAAGAACTAATCTGGTTAAACATAAAATTGACACGGGAGCAGAGATGCCGATTCGCCAAGCACCAAGAAGATTACCGTTAGCAAAACGGGAAGAAGCTGATAGAATGGTAAAGGATATGAAAATGGCTGGTGTTATCGAGCAATCAGATAGTCCATGGAGTTCACCTGTGGTTTTAGTTGGAAAGAAGGATGGAACTATGAGATTCTGCGTCGACTACAGAAAACTGAATGCAGTAACAAAGAAAGATAGCTACCCATTACCTCGAATTGATGATACCTTGGACACATTATCAGGTGCAAAATTATTATCAACATTGGATCTACAAAGTGGTTATTGGCAGGTAGAAGCCCAAGAAGAGGATCGAGAAAAGACAGCGCTTAGTGTGGGTAGTGGGCTATGGCAGTTTAACGTTATGCCATTCGGACTATGTAATGCTCCCGCAACATTTGAACGTTTAATGGAACGTGTGCTGAAAGGATTACATTGGAGAACGTGCCTTGTGTACTTGGACGACATCATTGTAATGGGCAAGGATTTCGACGATCATTTGAAGAATTTAGAAGAAGTCTTCGAGCGAATCCAAGCAGCAGGACTAAAATTGAGTCCAAAGAAATGTACACTATTCAGAGAGGAAGTAAAATACTTGGGGCACAAAGTAACAACGAATGGAATACACACAGATGCTGATAAGATCACAGCAGTAAAAGAATGGCCAAGACCTAAGAATTTACATGAGCTTCGCAGTTTTCTGGGATTGTGCACTTACTACCGACGTTTTGTACCAGGATTTGCCAATGTTTCTAAGAGTCTACATGAGCTCACGAGGAAGGATAAAGCTTTTGAATGGACCGAAAAGCAAGAAGATGCGTTTGTGGAGCTGCGAAAAAGATTGTGCACTGCACCAGTAGTTCTGGCTTACCCTATACCAAATTTTAAATTCATATTAGACACTGATGCCAGCAATGATGGTATAGGAGGAGTGTTATCTCAAGAAATTGATGGACAAGAAAGAGTAATAGCTTATTACTCAAAAATACTGTCCAAGCCAGAAAGAAATTATTGTGTAACCCGTAAAGAATTACTGGCTATAGTGGAATGTGTAAAACATTTTCACAAATATTTGTACGGCCAAAAATTCCATTTGAGAACTGATCATGGAGCATTGAGGTGGCTACTACAATTTAAGAACCCGGCAGGACAAGTAGCACGATGGATTGAACGCTTACAGGCTTATGATTTCGACATTGAACATCGAAGGGGAAGTGCACATGGAAATGCTGATGCATTATCAAGAAGGCCATGCCAGGTGGAATGCAAGCACTGTAATCGGGCGGAGAGTAAGGAAAACATTATTGATGTCAGGCTTCTGCAAGTGCTTCCTAGTGAAGACTGGACACCTGAAGTAGTAAGGAAGGCAACTGGAAGATTCGAGCTTGGCACCAATAATAAAGTTCAAGGAAAAGGGAGAAAAACCTGCATGGAGTGAGATTGCCGATAAAAGTCAAACGTTGAAGACATATTGGGCACAATGGGACAGTCTCTGTATTGAAGATGGATGCTTGAAAAGAATTTGGGAAAGCCCTGACGGATCAGTTAAAGAATCAATGATAGTAGTTCCCAAAATAAGAATACCTCAAGTATTAAAGGAATATCATGGAGGAACCAGTGGCGGTCACCTGGGTATTAACAAAACCCTTGCTAAAGTACGGCGTAGATTTTATTGGTCAGGAGCACGTCAATCGGTAGTGGAATGGTGTCAAGCATGCGATCAATGTGCGGCTGCAAAGGGACCTGCAAGAAGAAGTCGTGGTAACATGAGGTAGTATAATGTAGGAGCACCATTCGAGAGAATTGCGATGGATGTAGCTGGACCATTTCCGACTTCTGATAACAACAACAAATATGTGCTAGTCATAATGGATTATTTTAGCAAATGGCCAGAAGTGTGTGCAATACCAAACCAAGAAGCAACAACGATCGCTGAAGCAGTAGTTAGCAATTGGATAAGTCGCTACGGAGGACCGATGGAGATTCACACAGATCAAGGAAGAAATTTTGAATCTACCATATTTCAAGAAATCTGTCAAATACTTGGAATTAATAAAACTAGAACAACTGCTTCACATCCCCAATCAGACGGCATGGTGGAAAGATTTAATGCTACTCTTGAGAAATATCTAGCAAAAGTAGTAAACAAGAATCAACGTGATTGGGACCGCCATATTCCGTTATTCTTGATGGCTTATAGATCAGCAGTGCATGATACAACCAAAACGACGCCAGCTACAACCATTTTTGGAAATGATTTACGGCTACCTGGTGATCTGAAGTTTGGGATTATTCCAACGTCAACATTATGTGTCCAAGATTATGTTAATAAACTTCAAAAAGAACTTGAGGAGGTACACACGTTTGTAAGACAAAAAGCACAGATATCCAGTGATCGAATGAAGGCTCGGTATGACATTCGCGCAAACAACAAAGGATTTGAGGAAGGACAACTAGTATGGCTACACAATCCACAGCGGAGAAAAGGATTATCTCCAAAACTACAAACATCTTGGGAAGGACCTTATACCATCATAACAAAATTAAACGATGTCGTTTATCGAATAAAGAAAGGTCAACGAGCGAAACCAAAGGTCGTTCATCTAGAAAGATTACCCTACAGAGGAGGAGATTTAGATTCTATTCGGGACGCACAGAAATAAGTGGGGGAGAATGTGACGATTATGGAAGACGATAGAACACAACAACAATAGAAAATCTTCAAGAAAATTATCGTTAGAGAATTATCTTCGAGAAAATTCTTCTAAAAGAAATGTAAAAATCAATAAAACCAAATCAACGTAACCAAAGTAAACATTTAATAAGAAGTATTTGTTTTATCGAATAAGGATTGGTTAACGAAATTAAAATTGGTAAATAAAACAATTGAAAAGAATAGATTTCACACCTAGGTGTCAATATTTGAAGATCGTCTCATTGTTGAAATAAAGGAAGGAACAAAAAAAGGGTTTGTTCATCTAGAATATTACAGTAATATCGAGACTATTTCATGTAGTATAAATAAGAGGTTTTCTTCGAGGATAGAATTAGTATAAAATTGTTAGCGATACAAAAAGTAGTATAAAATTGTTAGCGATACAAAAAGTATAAAAAATTTAGCAGTGATAAAGGCGAAGCAAAATTAACAGTGTTATAAGTAGAAAGTTAAAAGTGATATTGTGAACAAGTATAAAAGAATTATAAGTGGTGAAACATTGTTAGTACAAGAAGAACTAAAAGGGTAATAGTAATAGGAGAAATATTTTTATTGTAAAATCTTGAACGAATAAAATTATAACGTTTAGAAAATCCATTGTGTTTTAAATTTCCTGATTTAGTGAGCGAACTAAATAATTGTAACTCGGCTAAGAAACGTTACATTATTAACTCATATACAAATTCTATAAAACTACTAATTAACTTTTAATTAGAATCTCAAAAAACTGTTTCCAGACTATTGATTCTTAAAATACTACTTTACACCTAAATAAACACCTAAACTAAATAGAAACTATAGAAATAAACACCTAAATAAACACCTAAACCTTACTAAGTACTTATCAATTATCATATTCTAAAAACTTAAAAAGTCTTATCAACTATAACATTAAAGAAATGATTCCGATCGATTACGGCTCGATCGATTACGAATTCCGATTATTATAAGTACTTAGTTACTTAATAGACATGTTACTAAACCGACATCATCCAGAGCAGAAATGATTGAGGAAACATCTAATACTAATACTTATTAGAACCTAAATCTACAAAGTGGACAGAATATATAAAGTAGAATTAGTAGGACCTAATAAATTTTTTTTTTGGTTTATTTAGGGCGAAAAGAGGATTATTATTTTAAATTTTTAACGCCTATTTAACAACTCAAACGGAATTTTTTCGGTAACTTGCTTTTAGAAGTGTTATGTAGAAGTTATTTTTATATTGAAAATAAATTATATTGAAATACTGTACATTCTAAATAGTAGAATCTGTAGGTTTTTAAGTGTAGTTAAATTTCGACTCGGAAAGCCTTGTTTAATACCTATTAATACATTTATTATAATAATAAAACACTAACCACATGTAAATACATCGTTTACTGCAGAAAGAGACAAATATGCCCGTCCAAACGTTTGAAAATAGCGCTTGGAAATTTCGAATTGGAAACAGTTTACAAAGAGTACATGTTTTTACTGCAGAAAGAAACATGTCCTTCACTTAAAAAAATCAATTAAAAAAAATATTAGATCTTTTTATTTCTAATTAGGTTGACATATTGACTGTATTATTTCATTCAATATTTCGTTTTTTGTCACTCCTGAAAAGTTATAAAAAGTGAGCTTATCCCCTTTCTGCAGTTATTCATGTATTCAAATGCCTTTTTTCGAAAACAAAATGGAACGCTTGTCTGTAATTTTAGTATGTTTTTGGTAAATAAAAAATATAAGAAAAGAAATAAGATGCTTTTTGAAAAATTAAAATTTAAACATATCTGTGACCGTAAGTTTTCTAGCTGCTCTGCATCGAGTAAAGTAAAATGCTTAACATTTCGAAACGTTTATTCTTAGTCGCCATTTACTGAAAAACTTGTAATACTACAAGATAATTTTTAAGTCTATAGATAATAGGAGCTGAAATGTCATCGCTGGTATAAATTGCGGCATCATCAGCAAAAAGTGCTATCTCAAAGTTAAGAGCTTTTGAAATACCATTGATAAAAGGGATAAACAATATGGGTTCGAGAATGGATCCTTGTGGAACGCCTGCTGTTATATTGAGGTTGTTTGATTTATCACGAAGGATTTGAACATAATATAAGCTATTAGATAGATGGGCCTTTAATATTTTTAATATAGGTATAGTGGAATACCGTAAGATTTTAATTTATGCAAAAGACCCTCAATCCAAACTGCATCGAAGGCTTGTTCTAGATCAATAAAAACCACACCAGTCGATTTTACAAACCGATCGGTTTGTTTTAATGAGTTTAGTTATTCTTTGAATTTGGTAAACAGTGGAATGAGAGCAACGAAAGCCAAATTGTTCATTTATCAGTAATTTCTGTGCATCTATAATATCCATTAGCCTATCCTTAATTGCACGTTCAAAAACTTTTCCTAAAGTACGTAAAAGGCTAACGGAGCGACAACTCTTGTTTATGAATTTGATTGAAATGTTTATGATTTTCATTTCAAGCTCTGTGAAATTAATTTACATTTTTCTAGATTATGATACACATTACCCAACAGTATTGTCATGGTTGTTACTTCTTAATGGAGAAATTGGTTTATATTTTTTGTTTGATTTGTGGCTACTCTCCAATATGATTGTGTACCTTTTCTAGGTTTTGAAGTTTGTTCTGCCACTTACAGTTTAGTAAATAATTTATTCGCTCCGCTATCGTTTTATTCAGTTCGTTTTAAATTTTTCTCAAGAAAAATTTTAACCGTTGCCATTGACGTCTTCTGGTATATCTGATTTCTGGTACACAGTTGAAAAATTTACTGCAATTTTTAATGCAAGCTTTGCTATATGAGTTATTTAAAGCAAGTTATTATTAAATTGCAAAGCAAAAGTTGCATTAAAACGAATTCTAATGCAAAACTAAAAATTTTGGTACAACTCTATTATCATAATTTATTTTTTATAGAAATGGTAGAAGTCTGAAAACAAGTTGCTACGCTAGAATTTTGAAAAGAACTTGCTAATGCAAAGAGCATTAAATTTATCTTTAAAGCAAGCTTTGCTTTGTTTTATAATGGAGACATCCGTAGGACCTATATGTGTAGCAATTTGCATTACATATTCAGTTTATTTTTAACTGTGTATATCTGATTTCTGGTATATCTGATACTTATTATTAGTTTTGTTTAGTTTTCGTTTCATTATTTGTGAAGCCGGCTACCGGTATGGAATGGTCTCTTGTCGAAATAATTTAATTTGTTATTAAATTTATTCGTTCATCATTTCCATTAAAAGAATCAGAGTTGTTTACTATAGCAAATGCAGAAATGATTTTAGTAATTTGGTGTTTATGTGTGGTCCGGTTGGTTTTTCTATAATTAAAACTTTTATTATGTATCGAAGCTAATAACGTTGATAACTGGTAGATGATCTGAATTTAGTTCATTCTTACATAGTCAACACTTTCAATTGAAAATAAACTAGTCCAATAATATATAATACGTATAAATACGTATTCTATTTCTGATTTTGATAGGGTCGTTTTTGAAATTGTTATCATTTAAATTGGGACAATAGCAGACAAATACTTTTAAGCTCATCGCATTTTATGTTTTTATATTAATCCCAAGACATTCGACAACTTTTAATCGAAGGTCTGAAATTAGAGCAAGTGAAATCGACTTTTTTACTAGTATACCAAACACCACCTTTCAAAAGAATTTCGCGGTCGCGACTGTAATAAGAATAATTTTGAAAAAAAATGGAATGTGGAACTTAAAATGTGTCTCTGTTAAAAGCATTATATCTATTTTGTACTTATCTAAAAACTTGATAAGTTCATATTTTTTTTCTTTAACACTATACGACAATTCCAAGTTCGAAATTATTATTGTTGACAGCCTTATTTGAAGGCAAATTCTGCAATACCGTTAATTTGTTCAAGTTTCATTGAACCACTTTTTAAACGTGTATCGATTTTTTTTGAAAATTTCAAAAAGCTCAGTAGTGGTAAACAATTCTTCTTGTCTTTCTGTTTGTTTTAGTCGATGAGACGGAAAACGAGTGAATTTGTTTGTACATATTTTTAAGTATACCTGAGTAAGAATGTGATTGTGTACATTAAATGATTTTATTTATGGTGAAGCAAACTGAAGTGGTCGTGGTACTGTTTTAATGTGAGGAAAATTTGTATTTGCCATATATTGTATTCTTGGTGAATATAAATCCAGGAACAAGCATTAATCTCAAAAGACATTTTAATATAATTGTAGTATTTAACTCCATCCAATTTATTCAAAACATATGACCATAATCTTCACGTAATCTCATAAGACTAATCTTAAACAGTTTATTTTATTTTATGTTTTTAATCACAATCAGCTGTAATTATTTTATGTTTAACATCATAACATGTTTATCTTGTATGTGTTTTTCATCATAAAATAATCACAGGGTGATTGATTGATAATGACTTAGCTAATTTAAAATTATTGATATTAGCATATATAACACCATATTATAATTATCATTACCTAATCTCTGTTAAGCAAAATTTCGCTAGTTAAGTTGTTGTTCCCGCTTTATATATTCCTCCCTTTTAGGACAGATTACTGAATTGACTGCATGATTACCTTCACAATTGGCACATTTAAATTGAGTTGCTTCATTTTTAAATGGACAATCTGTTTCCATATCACCGTGAACTGCAGAACAATAGTTGCATTTTTGTTTTATGTGACCGTTATTTATACCATGTCCAAACATTAGGCACTTAAGGCATTGAGTCGGACCTTTGGGAGTTAATTACATTCTCCCAATTACACACAGTGAGGTATATATACCTTATTTCCTTTAATTGGCTCAATGATACAGAATGCTTCTTTATACAGAATACTTCATATATATTATATATAGAAGCTTAGTTATTCTCGAGAGAAAAAATAAATATAGCTGTAAAAGCTAGCTTGAGAATAAACTAATACATTAAACCCTTGTTGGTTAAACTACTATTATTTTTATTTAGATTTATTGCATAACAAAATAAATATTTTATCATAAATGTCAATAAAATGTCAATCACATCTAAATTGATCAAAACGACACCAAAAATATTAGTTGAGATTAAATCTTATCCATAGCTGTTTAATTTTAAGGATAATAAATTCAAATGACACCCCACTCATTAGGGTCAAAAACAATTTTTTTTCAGCTCTGCCCACTCACATCCCCTAAAAAACAAAAATATGATTATTTGAGACTTCGCTATAATTTTCGTTAAAAATTTATAGGGAGGCAAGCGACAAAAAATTGCAAGCACTTTCTAAAGGCTGATTTTTGAATATTATGTCACATATGTTGAGTAATTAAATAGTCTGCCGTCAGTCAGCTGGGTTCCTTAGAGTTTGGAGTGGAAGGGACTCCAAATTTGTAAAAAAATCATGTACCTTGCAACTACTTTCTATAACCTGAAAATTAGTTTGGGAGCAGTATATTAATTAAAAATAAGTTGATCGTCAGTAACACAAATCTTGTAACCGAACGCGTCGCGTCAGTCACGCGTTGAAGTTGTAAAAAAACGGTACATCGCACGATGTACTTTCGAAGTACTTTCTAAAATCTGAATTTTAGTATACAGGTGAAGAGTATTATTATAATCACAAAAAAAGTAATCAGTCAGTATATTTGTGTAACAGATGAGGTCAGTCGCAAATAAATGGTTACCTTTCCGTAATACGGCGCGCTCAATGAATATTAACATATATTGAATGAAGTTTCTTTTTTCAATGGATGTTCGTTTTATTGCATGTACATTGAAGCTGATCTACTCAATAAGAAGACAGTAAAGCCCATTGAAATATATGATATTAAACTTAAATAACAAAATTAATAAAATCATAAACAGATTTTAATAAGTATATTTCAAAAAATTTCTTTTAGTCTTGTGCATGGCATGAATCAAAATATATACAAAATATTATTCTAATATGAGTCGCTGGCAGTTGTTGTAAACATTACTTCAACCATCATTTTCTGGATTATAGAGATCTGACAATGTCTGTAGACTGTATCAAATGCTTCGAGACGGATATTTTGATTAAAATGCTTGGCAATATAAAAAACTTAAAGAGTGGCATGAAAATTTGGACGGAATGTGGTGTTGGCAACGCATTACGATGCATCAATGTCAGTGAAATTTACGAAAATTGGGAGAATCAACTTCGTCTGCTATTCCAGCTCTGCACGCTTGCACTGGCTGCGATCAAAATCCAGCATTTTTCAGAAAATGAAAAGGCGTCCATATAATCTAGTGATTAGTTTCCTGTTGACGCACAACCAATTCCGCATAACGACGGATATCCATGTTTATATTTCTAAAAAAACAAAAAAAAGCAAACGCAGACACTCATACTCATAAAAGAGGAAAATGTTTTTGAGAAAAGTGAGAAGAAATCAGGTAACAATGACTTCTGGGAAGACGATATTTTTTGTGAAAACTCTATCATCGTTGAACAAATGACCTTGTTCAGATGTATCATAAATATAAAATTTCAAACATTCAAACGCACGTACTCTACTTGCTGCAGCAACATACAATTGACCATGTGTGAATACAGGTTTTTTAAGTAAAATGTCAACTCTGTTGAATGTCTGACCTTGAGAATTATTAATAGTCATAGCAAAAGCAGGAATAATAGGGAATTGTGTTCTTTGAAATTTAAATGGAAGAAGAGTTCCAGAATAAGTCAAATGAATGCGTGGAATTAGAATGCGTACACCTCGCATGACACCAGTCAAAACTTCACAATCTATTGAATTTCGGTGCATAACTTTTACACGCGTTCGTGTTCCATTTACTAATGCTTGACCTGTATTTAAATTACGTATGAGGAGAACAATGCAATTCACTTTCAAAACTAATTTATGAGGTGGCAAACCTCCTACACTCAATTTATTTAAAAATTCTATTGGAAAATTATTCTGCTCACGAATGTCATCGCAAACAACTTTATCAAAACTAAAATATGCTTTCTCCTCTCCTGGCATGATACTCAAGATTTTAGAATTGATTTCATTGCAATCATTATTTTTGGGAGCCAAAATGACGGAACTCAAAATGTCATCAGATAAAATTGTATCAGAAATATTTCCAAAAATGTCTTCAATAATATTGTCTGGATTACCAATCAAATTATGAGGAATTTCAATGATATCTAGGCCAAACGGTGGAAAACTTTGCATATCACCATTACCGAACCGAGTATTCTAAGAAATTCTACAAATTCAATTTCATGAGGGAGAGCTCTCATGTTTTGATATAATTTCAAAATTTTAAAGTTAATAAATTCTTGCCAAGATGTAATACAATTTTCAATTAAAATAGAACGTGAGCCATGCGGTATAACTGGAAGAATTTGGCTAAAGTCACCGCTCAGTAAAAGAGTTTTACCTGCAAACAGCTTATTTTTATTTTCTTGGTTTGGAGTCAAATCTCTTAACAAACGATCAATTAATTTTAAAGCATGAATAGAACACATTGAAATTTCATATATAATAATGATTGATGCATTATTAAGATATGTGCCATGTACACTGTTTGGAGTTATATTTGGCATTGAATTCTCTAGTAATGGAATTGGTAATTGGAAAACATTATGCAAAGTTCGCCCCCAATCAAAAGCGTTGATGCAATACCACTGAAGGCAGTTACAATACACGAAAGATTTAATGAATTAAATTTATGAATGATTGCCTTTTCAACAAAAGTTTTGCCACAACCTGCATGAGCTGTCAAGAAAAAAACATTACTTCCAGTATCATGGAATTGAGCTTCACGCAAAACAATATCAATCACACTGCGTTGCTTATTATTTGCATTTTCATACATTCTATCGAAAACTATAGCTTCTTCTTCAATATCAAAATGACCTACATCGCCAATATGTAAGTTATATTGTGGACTCGGAAGACCAAGATCACCACATGAAGTATTATGTGTAAGAAGAATTTCATTAATTTCAATCAAGGCTCGATTAATTGACAATTTGACACATCTTCATCGTAATTTCGTAAAAAGTCTTTAATCATACTATTTCTAAATTCAATCCATAAAGCTAAAGCATTCGGAGGAACATTCAAACCACAGATAAATGCAAATAATTGACGTAACTGTTTTGGTGCTTGAATTTCTGAAGCTTCAAGTAAACATTCACGTCATTCATTATCATTTGTTGCAATACCTCGAGTTTCACGTGCTGCAACAAAAGTAGGGTACTCAACACCTTCATACATACGTAGATCAGTAAAAGATTTTGGACCACGAACATGCAACAGAAGTAAACGCATATGAAACAATTCTATATCTTTTGGAGAAACCATATATAATCGAGCAACAACTTTATCAGCCCCACGTTGTCTTCTTTTCCACGATTTACTTTGATCATGCCAAACATAATGTGATGGTAATTCTGTATACAAAAACTCATTAGCTAAATTATCAATGGAATTCAAATGGAAAAATGCTAACAATTTTGTTCTTGATACATTTGCGACTGCACCAGCCACATTACCATTCCTGATATAAACATTTTGTCTATTAGGCAAATGAAAATCAAGTCGAATAATTGTATGAGATTGAAAATGCATTAGAAATTTAAATGTGCGCCAAGCAGTTTCAGTCGAACCAATATACCATCCATTCAAAAAATCTTGAATTTCATTTCCCACAATCGCATCATCATTATTCACTGCATTCTCTCCATTCACTCTCAATTCAACATTGGCAGAATCAAACATACCCTTTATATACATACTTGTAAACATATTTCACACTTTTAACAGTCGTACATATTTCCACGTTAATATGACAATTGAATTTTGCAAGAAGATAAGGATTATGTATATGGAACAACATATTTATTATCAAGAGATGCACCACGTACATCAACACTCATACCATTATCACTTCGACGATACAAAGGATAACCATTCACAGATTCTTTAGTATTTTCAGAAAAAGGTTTTGGAAAATTCTTACTACATTTACCATCTCTCATACAAACAGAATTGGGATTTAGAGCACCACATGGTCCCTGCATCGTATGACGTTTCACATATTTAACAAAATATGAGTATACGGAAGACCACGTTTTTGAAATTCAATGGTATATATAAATGCGACTCGACGATTCGATTTAAGTTTGTAAGGGGAGTCCGCTATATAAAGAAGTAAATTTAATTCGTCTATAACTTTTTTATTTATGATCCAATTTGTGTGAAAAATCTTTAAAATCTAAGTTACACTAATATCAGTGTGAAAATTTGAAATTAATCCATCTGCGAATAAAAAAGCTTTAGGCTCCACAAAATTTTCGTTAGCGTATTAATATACAGGATTGAGCGCGCCGTATTACGGAAGGGCAATTTTTGGTCGCTCGCCTCTCGGACTATTACCAAACTTCCTGTCTCTGTGAATATTTTCAAACTTTTCTGTCAATCAGATCAGCTTCGAAACGTAGATCCACCTAAACGGTCTGAAAGTTGCATTTTTTGGAAAATAATTTAAAAACTGTGCACCGCAAAAATCTTAAAAAAAATTTCAATGTTTCATAAATTAGGTGTTCTTTCCAATGATACCCCACCCACACTCATACGGAAAAAACCATCAACACACCGGTTTCTAGTTAGCCGATAGTGAACTAATATATTTGATAAACTGGAAAAAATATGGACTGATCACCCGTATAAAACTTATTGATTAGAACATGACACTGATGAGAAAAGTTCGAATTCATCCGAAACCCGCGGTATATATACGAGAAATGGAGTTTTTATTTGTCAAATTTCCAACCATACCTTCGAATTGAAAAAAATTCAAATCATTTCCTTACTTGAGTTTAATTACTCACAAAAATCCACCAACTAATTGATTAAGTTAAATCTTCAAGTAAAATTCGACGCAAATTGAGTGAATTGATATTAATACAGGGACACTTGCTGACAGCCTACGTTCCTATATGAAAGCTCTACGCCACAATAAAAAATATCATAATAATATTTTGCGCAGACATGATATTGCATAGACAAATATTTTAAAATACATTGCATAGGAAGCAAATACAAACCTACATACATTATCGTGAATCGTGATGGCAAATATAATAGTGGAGACGTCGGGTACAGTTCAAATAATTTTGAATTAGAAGTTTCAGAATTAGTGATGTTTTACTAAAAGTTGTTTTTAACATATTGTAGTTCTATTACCTGCATAGCACTTTTTATTAAAAAGAAAAAAATTTTAAATTTTCTCGATTCATAAAAAGTTGTGTGTCGTTAAACACAAACAATATTAGGGATATGTAATTAAATTCTGTATACACTCAACGATTATTATCTCATATTAAAGTTACATCAACCTTTTACTTATACTAACTAAATTGACCTTTTGAAAAAAATTTAAATGCTTTATACAGTGTAGAATTATAAAATAACTCAAAAATATAAGATAAAACAAAATTTTTCCGTTCAACACATAATGACGTTATTCGGTTTGATGACTAACTAATAACTTCATAAGATTAAGACATATTTATTTATTATAAGTGACGTATAACCAGTGACGATAGGATATTTATTTATAATAAACTAAATCCAAAATCTTTATTATTACGTTTATTTAATATTATTTATCAAGTTTATTAGTTCCTCAAGTAAATTTGCAATAAATTTACAAATAAAAATGCGTTTCTTTCTTGCTTTCTTGCTTGAAAAAATGAACCACCATAGAACTTCTATATCTCGGCTTTAATCATTGAAGAAGATAGCGCCTCAGTTGATTATGTATTGATTAAGCATGACGAACAAATAAATGAATGTGAAAGCATTCGTTTATTGGGAGTCACAATGTCCAATGACTTACTCTGGAACGATCATATAATGGCGATGGCAAAGAGCCCGTCAAGAAAACTCGGCCTCCTCAATAGATGTAAAAAATATTTTACTTCGTATCAATTACTCCACATTTATAAGTCCTATATTCGTCCTTGTATGGAGTATTGTTGTCAAGTTTGGAGCATCTGTTACCATCCTGGTTTTTTTGGATTCTGTTCAAAAGCGTGCTATACGAATTGGTGATCGTAATTTAACATCAAATCTTGATTCCCTACAAGGTCGTCGCACTATTGCTGATCTTGTTGTTTTTTAAAAAAATATCGTCACCAGCAGTGCTCGGACGAAATCAGATCCATCATGCCTCAAACGTATTCTTTTCTCTGTTTTGCTCGTCAATCGGTTTGCGCAAACAGTCAAACTGTTGAGATCATTGTGAAAAAATCATAGTGAAAAAATGCAGACTTCTTTGTCTGTACATCGTACAAATGAAGGGCGAAGGGGTGCCCCACAAAGATTTTTACAAAAACGTCCACACACCTCAAGACGCATGTTGTTGTGGGACCTAGGTCTTAAAAGGTATCTATGTGTTGTTGTGACACATATTGTAATTCCTATAACACAACACTTTTTATAAAAAAAAATGTAAATGGCTATCAATCATAGCCAAACTAAATTTGAATTCGATATTTTTCGCAAGCCAACTGACACAGATACGATTATACGATTATATTAAACATTCAGCTCTTTATTCACTAGTTGATAGACTTACAAAAATCCCACTCTCTTCTATAAATTTTAATAAAGAATTTAACACTATTTTAAATATCGCTAGTGAAAATGATTTCGCATCAACTTTGGTTCATAAAATTCTCAATAAAAAACTCAAACGTCTCGCTTACAGGCAAATATATCCGATTTCTGTACCTGAAGCAAAACGCTGGCGTAAAATTTATTATAATGGACAAGTACGCCAAAAACGAGGAAATATTAGTAAAATAATAGTTATTTATTTATCTAGAACGAAAAGTGGAACTTTAAAGTACGAGCTAGTTGTTTACTAGTGAGTACCTTTAAAACACTTTTCGTTTGAGGTAAATACAAAATTTTATTTCATACTGGAAATTTATTAAAATAAAAAGAAATGAGTTTTAAATTTTGCTTAAAAAGTTGAACTTTAACGTCATAGGACTTTATAAAATTTTATAAAGTCCTAGGACGTAAAAGCTCAACATTTATGGTACAAAAAGTTGAACTTTAACGTCCAAGGATTTTAAAAAATTTTATAAAGTCCTAGGACGTTAAAGTTCAACTTTTTGTAAAATGTCGAAAAATGTCGTTTTAGATATCAGTATGAAATAAAAATAATTATTTTAAAAAAGTAAATAGTTTTGTTTTATTTTTTTTTTGTTTTGAGTGAGTTTAAGAATTTACAATTTATACTTATAATCGATCACTCAAGTCACTCCCATAATATCATTGATTTTAATTAAAGAGGAATTTAAAAATAAAATAAATTAAAAAAACAGTCCTATCAATTCTATCAACACACAAAATTAGCATCTCATTTAAATCTTCAAAAACTATTTACAATCAATTCCGATTCCGATCATTGTACTAAATTAAGAAATATAATAAAGTCAGTTCAGACATCATTGAGAACAGATATTATTGAGGGAACATCCAATATTACAACATTCCATGACTAATAAGTTTCAAAATACTTATTAGAACCTAAATATTCTATCTAAAAAATAGATAGAATATATATATATATATATATATATATATATATATATATATATATATATACATATATATATATATATATATATATATATATATATATATATATATATATATATATATATATATATATATATATATATATATATATATATATATATATATATATATATATATATATATATATATATATATCAGTGTTGCAAAACGTTACTCGTAACGTAACGCAAAAACGAAATAACGAAATGAAATAGCGTTATTAGTAAGAATTACGTTCATAACGTTTTAAAAATTAAACTACGTTACAATAACGTAAAACGTAACGATAACTCAATATTTTATTTCGTTTTTCGGGTGACTTTTTTTATAATTATGTATATGAAAATCAAAACGCAAAAACCGGTTGAATAAAATCCAACTTATCTGCTCTTTATCAATTTTTGCGGACGCTTAAACTACAGATTTTGGTAGTTCTAATGCCCGATTTATAGTCGGTAACGTTAACTTAACGTTAACTTTAACTTAACCCTAACTTGAGACATCTAAAAATTTTGATTTATAGTCGGTAAGAAATTACGTATTCATTGACGTTTGATCTGATATTAATTATGGTTTTGTAATCAATGTTACAAATCAATCAATTCTTTAAAAGTAATAAACTGATTTTAAAATCAATATTTAAAATAATAAGATTCGAAACAAACATTTGATACAAAATTTAAAAATAAAATTTATTTTCATATTAATTTTCTGCTAATATTTGGCTTTAAAGTCGCTCTTTTTATATTCTTTGCATTTTTTGAAAAATAAAATTTTATTTTTATGGACACTTGCAATTAAATATTACTTTTCTTCAGTTTTTATACCAAACGTCAAAAAATCCTTAACAAAATCTTTAAGATAGAATGAAATATGAAAACTTTACGTTAAGTTAACGTTAAGTTTGCGTTAACGACTATAAATGCTCTAGTGCATTTCCATACATTTGTACTTTACGTTAAGTTAACGTTAAGTTAAAGTTACCGACTATAAATCGAGAAATCAATCTGAAGATCTATTAAAAGCAACTCTAATAGTTATAAACAAACTATCAGATTTGTGAAAACTCCTGATAAGATTGCTTAGTTTTGGTAAAAATTAATTATTTTTAATATGAAATGATTTCAAAATATTCGTCGGAGTGACGTGAATAATCCATTGTATAATTCTTTAATTTTAATTACGTCAGTTACATATCTACGCCCGTCGATGATCTCCACGAGATCAAAACTATAGTAGTGTGAATTAT
>OY856188.1:149400669-149602669 GCA_963693315.1 Diogma glabrata | reverse complement strand
TTACTTTTATACGGTATAAAACGTAAATAATTGTGTGTTTTATACTGTACGTTTTATACGTTTTATACGTACGTATAATACGTGTTTTATACGTTACCGTATTATACGTTACAACCCTGATATATATATATATATATATATATATATATATATATATATATATATATATATATATATATATATATATATATATATATATATATATATATACATATATATTAGACTGGTCGTTAAAAACTAAATTTTCCGAGACGCCCCCTAGAAAAATTCTTTGTGGTCAAAAAACCACAACGGCATTATTTTTTTTTTTTTAAATCAAAAGAACACGTGCCGCAAAATCGTCGAAGTTGATTTTTTGAAAAATTCGTAGACTTTTTCAAATATCTCATAAAATTTGCAGATGTCAAAAAAAATCACATAATCATTTTTGTAGGAAATTTAATTTTCTACAAAAAAGGTCCCAGTCATTTTTTCCCTATAACATATAGTTCTCATGATATTTTGAAAATGAACTTGTCAGTTTTCGTAATTTTTAAAAAACAGAAAAAATAAAGATGTCGAAAAAGTCCTAATTTTCTTTTTATGCTGTAGAATGAAATGTATAAAAAAATAATCGTGACAAAAAAAATCAAAATTAGTACTTTTTCGTCGAAATTTTCATCACTTGGTTTTACGAGTTTCGAAGAATTTCAAGTTTTATTTCCAAATATCATCAGAAATATAGGTTTTAGGAAAAAAATGCCATGGACCTTTTTTGTGGAGAATTAAATTTCCTACAAAAAATAATATGTGTTTTTTTTTGACATCTGCATATTTTATGAGATATTAACAATTTTATCAAAAAATAAACTTCGATGATTTTGCGGCACGTGTTCTTTTGACTTAAAAAAAACAAAAATAATGCCGTTGTGGTTTTTTGACCACAAAGAATTTTTCTAGGGGGCGTCTCGCAAAATTTAGTTTTTAACGACCAGTCTAATATATATATATATATATATATATATATATATATATATATATATATATATATATATATATATATATATATATATATATATATATATATATATATATATATATATATATATATATATATATATTGTAATAAACTTCGTCCAGAATGGGTTAATTTTATTTACTCATTCATTAATTAAAAGTTAACTCCTTTTTCAATCTTTTACTTGTATTGCAAATTGTATTGCATAAATTAATGTAAATTAAATTTGTTATACAAATGTTTACATTACTGGATTAAAAGGAGTTACCTAATACATTTTGCATAAATTAAATTTGAGTTCGCTAATACAAATGCAAGTATGAATGAAAACAGGTGTGGCCTATTTCAGATGTACGGACTACGTAGTATTGATTTCTAGTGGATTATAGAAGTTTCGATTTATTTATTTTTCGATATAAATAAGCAAACAAAAATATCAGAGTTTTAGTTTTACTTTTGCAATTAAAAGTGTTTATAAATATTCGCAAGTTTAAGGAATAATCGGTGGTATCTGAGCCTGGGTACTAATAGAGAAAGAATCTGAACTTAGTGGAATAGTAAATACAGATTTTACCATTCCGAATATTATTGATTCAAAATGTGGAAAAGCGGTGAAGTTTAGTGTACATAAATTGGAGACCCTGGAATTTATTGTAAGGAAAAACGGAAGCTGCTGTAATTTGATGACAAATAAAGTTTGAGATTCTGTTAACTAAAGATCTGTCTTTTACTGTCGTGTTTGTTCAATAATCTAAAAGAACCAACGAAGAGTCGTTACAGTGGTGTCAGAAGTGGGATTATTGAAACAATGGTCAGGACAGTAAATATTAGTGATCTCAGCCAGACCCAGCTGAAGGATGAGTTGAAGAAAAGGAATGCTCCAATCCATGGAACGAAGGCAGAACTTGCTCTTCGGTTGCGTAAAGTTTTAGAAGAAGCAGGCCAAAACACAGAGGTCATAGAAGTAGAGTCGGAAGAAGCTCCAGTTCAGAATGCCCCAGCAATTGATCCGATGATGGTGTTGATGAAAGAAATGATGGCACAGCAACAACAACAAAAAGTAGAGCAACAACAACAACTTGCTGATATCATGGCCCGACAAGAAAAACTGGCAGCAGAACAAAAAGTAGAGCAACAACAACAATTTGCTGATATGATTGCCAAACAAGGAAACAACCAACAACAACAACTTGCTGATCTGATGGCCCGACAAGAGAAACAGGCAGCAGAACAAAAAGTAGAGCAACGACAACAATTTGCTGATATGATGGCGAAGCAAGAAAGTCTACGTGAAGTAATCGAGTCACGTATATCCTGTGCAGAGGTGAAAATCAACAACATGGAAAGGGAGCTGCGGACAGTTACCGAAGAACAAGAGAAATTACGCAAACTTTCGAGTGAATTCCGCCAAGAAATAGCACAAGGGAAGTCAGGTAACATGATCAATCCATCAACTACTTCAGCCCCAGCTAGATTAAAAACACCCGCATTTGATGGATCTACATCGTATCAGATATTTAAGATGCAATTTGAGATAGCAACAACTGGGGTTGATCACCAGCAAAAAGCAAACGCGCTTATATTGGCATTGAAGGGACCTGCTGCTGAAATCTTGCAGACACTATCAGCGACAGAGCGTGATTACTGCAAGCTAATGGAGGCCTTAGAAGTAAGATATGGGGAAAGTCATATGCAAGCTCTCCATCGCATGCAGCTCAGAACACGAAAACAAGGAGTCAGCGAAACTTTGCAAGAATTAGAGGCTGACATTGTGAGACTGGTTAATCTATCATATCCGAATTATAACGCTGAATACCGAGACGAACTGGCAGCTGATACATTCATCAATGCTCTTCGAGATGTGCAAATGAGAAACCAGCTTTATCTAAGCGGAAAGAAGCTCCCTGCAGAAGTCTTAGCATTGGCCCTGCAAATGGAAGCTGGAAAAAGAGCGTATGACTCAGGTAGAGTACGTCAGATGAAAGTTGCTGAAGAACCTCTAAAAGCAGCGCTTGATGAAGTGATCATGCGTGTCAAAAGTTTGGAAGATAAGCCTGAACGAAGTCAACGAAGAAGATCTAACAGAGTAAGATGCTGGAATTGTGGGCAGTTAGGGCACATCAGACAAGAATGCAAAACACAAGTAGCAGCAAAAGAAGGAATAGTTTCAGGCCGGTTGATGAACCTTTCGAACAAGCAAGGGGATGTCAAAAAGGAAGGAGATTGCCGCGTCGAACACCGGAAGAGAAGGATACATTGTAACGCTGAAGATCTTTCAAGAAGACCCTGTGTTGAGGAGCGCAAGTCATATAGCAGGACTGAGAGAAAGGAGGCAAATGTCAAAAAGGAAGAAGATTGCCGCGTTGAACACCGAAAGAGAAGGATACATTGTAACACTGAAGATCTTTCAAGAAGACCCTGTGTTGAAGAGCGCAAGTCATGTAGCAGGACTGAAAGAAAAGAGGCAATGACAGTGAAGCAAATTAAGTTCCAAACTCCTGAAGACTGGTGTACCGAAGCAATGAAAAGAGAGCAGCTAGAAGATCCAGCTATGGCTCCAATTTTGAAATGGAAAACTGAGGGAAGGCGACCAGAGTGGAAAGAGGTAGCACCTTTAAGTATGGAGGTGAAATGCTACTGGGCGCAATGGGACTCGCTATTGATGGATAACGGGATACTAAAAAGAAAATGGGAGTCCGCTGATGGAAAGAAAGTGTTAGAGCAACTGGTGTTGCCATCCAGTCGAGTAGAAGAGGTACTGGGAAAGCTGCATGGAAGTATTTCTGGAGGACACCTGGGAGTCAATAAAACCCTGGCTAAAGTAAGGGAGAGGTTTTATTGGGTAAGGTATCGAACCGACGTAGAGCAATGGTGTCGGCGATGTGATACTTGTGCGGCGAGCAAAGGACCAAAGACTAGAACTCGAGGAGAGATGCAGCAATACAATGTGGGAGCCCCAATGGAGAGAATTGCTATAGACATCGCGGGGCCATTTCCGGAAACTACAAAAGGTAACAAATACATCATGGTGGTCATTGATTACTTTACAAAATGGCCGGAAGCTTATGCAATACCGAACCAGGAAGCAGTTACGGTCGCGGAAACATTAGTCAATGAATGGGTTTGCAGATATGGAACACCGCTCGAGTTGCATACCGACCAGGGAAGGAATTTTGAATCTCAACTGATGGAAGAGCTGTGCAGAACACTCGGCATTAGAAAAACACGAACTACACCTATGAACCCACAATCGGATGGCATGGTAGAACGATTCAACCGAACCATGGAAGAACATTTGTCAAAGGTAGTAGAAGCCAACCAAAGAAATTGGGACAAGGATCTTCCGTTATTCTTGATGGCCTATCGTAGCGCAGTGCACGATACGACAAGTGAAACGCCAGCGAATATCATGTTCGGAAGAGAACTTCATCTTCCTAGTGACATCGAGTTTGGCATCCCTGGAGGTCTGGTATCCACGAAAACAGATTATGTGGGACAACTAAGGGAGAAGATGAATAAAATCCATCAGCAGGTTCGAGACCACATTAAGATTGCCAGTGACAAAATGAAAACCAGGTACGACATAAATGCAAATAGTGGCGGTTTTCAAGAAGGAGAATTGGTATGGCTATACAACCCCAGAAGAACTAAGGGAAGATCACCCAAGCTGCAGCCAGATTGGGAAGGCCCATATAAAATAATCAAACGAATTAATGATGTCATCTACCGCATACAAAAGGGACCCCGTACCAAGATGAAAGTGATACATCTGCAAAGGTTGGCACCGTACCAAGGTAACAGCACCAATGCGATCTCTGATATTGTTCGGGACGAACAAAACTAAATGGAGGGCAATGTAATAAACTTCGTCCAGAATGGGTTAATTTTATTTACTCATTCATTAATTAAAAGTTAACTCCTTTTTCAATCTTTTACTTGTATTGCAAATTGTATTGCATATATTAATGTAAATTAAATTTGTTATACAAATGTTTACATTACTGGATTAAAAGGAGTTACCTAATACATTTTGCATAAATTAAATTTGAGTTCGCTAATACAAATGCAAGTATGAATGAAAACAGGTGTGGCCTATTTCAGATGTACGGACTACGTAGTATTGATTTCTAGTGGATTATAGAAGTTTCGATTTATTTATTTTTCGATATAAATAAGCAAACAAAAATATCAGAGGGTCAGTTTTTACTTTTGCAATTAAAAGTGTTTATAAATATTCGCAAGTTTAAGGAATAATCGGTGGTATCTGAGCCTGGGTACTAATAGAGAAAGAATCTGAACTTAGTGGAATAGTAAATACAGATTTTACCATTCCGAATATTATTGATTCAAATTGTGGAAAAGCGGTGAAGTTTAGTGTACATAAATTGGAGACCCTGGAATTTATTGTAAGGAAAAACGGAAGCTGCTGTAATTTGATGACAAATAAAGTTTGAGATTCTGTTAACTAAAGATCTGTCTTTTACTGTCGTGTTTGTTCAATAATCTAAAAGAACCAACGAAGAGTCGTTACAATATATAAAAAGAGTCCATCATTATCTTTCTAAAACTACCACTAACTAAATTTTTTTCAAAAGTGGACTTATACTACTTTATTCTGTACGGGTTTTACGCTCTATGTTCACATTGATTTCACTAACTTCATAATTGATTTCGATTATAATAAATAAGTAATCAATGAGTTAGACTATTCTATAGTAGTGAAGTTCCTGCTGAAATTTGCTAACGAATTCTATCATTTCATCAGTGGACAGTGATGAGTCTTTTATGAAAATTCACTAATTATTTCGTCGGTTTGTTAGTAGTGAAATTCCTGATGAAGTTCATTCATGAACTCTCTGTTTTATCATTAATGAGTTTCCGATAGATATTCATCAATAATTTCATTAGTACCATAATACTGCAGCAAAATGTTTGAAATCGTCGAATTTTCGATAATTTATCATAAAAATCGATGATTTGGTATGTTGAACAGTTAAAAAAAGAAAAATTTCAATGGAATTATTTTTTCGATTCGATGTGAAGGTGATGTGATGAGAGGTAGTAATACCCAACATTTTGCTGCTGATATTCATAATGGTCAGCATCGTTTTCATTGAAACCGTCATTAAAAGAGTAGAGCATATAGAAACGTAAATAAGTGAATTCACATCACAAGCTCATATACGTTTCATTGAATAGGTTAATCATGATTTTCATTATGAACTATTGTATGAATTCACTAATTCTCTTTTACTACACCCAGAGAAATGATTGCTTATATTATGCATATGACCGTATAAATTATGCATAAGACCGCGTAAAAAAGAACTAATAGGCGAATTTCATAAATCATGCATTTTCGTTTAATAAGTTTTTATAAATCTGACAAATAATATTTATACTTCTTCCGCATAAATCATAAACTATTATGGGATGAATTTATGCAAGGCATTTAAGCAATTATACGGACTAATGTACAAATTATACATTATAAACATAATCTTTAAAAATAAATCAAACATTATTTTGTATGATTTAATAGTCGTTATTTATAATTAACGCATCAATATGCATGAACTATACTTACATATGTTGATTGTGTTTGCTATTCATAGTAAATTTGTTTTAAAAAATATTAATAAAAAATAAATACATTTATTTTTACTAAGCTGAGCTTTATTTATTTAAAAAAAATTTAGGTACATTGTTTATTTTAAGAACTTATTACTAATTTTAACTCTTGACGTAAATGATTTAAAAGTTTAGGTTTAAACAAAAAAATTATTTCAAATACATTTTACTTTTGACTGTTTTCTTTCAAGCAACTATAAACATAATTAACTATATGTACATTTATTTATTTAAGAAAAAAATTTAAACATTTACAAAAATTAAAAATGACTAATAATTATTTAGAAAATTCTTATCAAAACTCAAATTTTTGATTTAGTTGGTTTTGTTCTAACTAAAAATGGTTGAAATCGAACATAAGTGTTTTTCAAAATTGTTTTTGGGCATATTTCAATTTAGTTGAATAACTGAAAGACCGGCCTGTATGCAAATTGAAATCTGAAAAAAATAGAGAAGAAAACTAATTAGTTTAAAAGTATTTGCCTTGTCGTTTATTTAAAACTAACCGTCTTGCAGACTTATTAGATAAAATTTTTCTCCAGATGTATAAACGCCCGATTAAGAATCTAACAAAAACTAAACTGGAACTGCCAAAGAGGCTTCGTAGATTAGGATACCCTTCTTACATTATCTAAATTTCTTACATAGTATAATCTTCATGTTCATATAATCTTGAATACATATCGCTTAAAAATCTAGGTTTATTGCTAAAACAAAAGCACATATTAAATTACTCATATTGTTACCTTAATGAAATATGAAGTTAAGCATAAAATACTACCTTTCAAGCGCAGCAACTCCATTTATATGTTTTTCAGGTTTTTTCCAAAACTTCTTTTTGGTTTGGTATCAATTTGTCTGCATAAAAATAGAAACACAGGATAAAATTGAAAAAAACGGTTATAACACTATCAGAGAAAATAACACTATTGGAATAATTATTTACTCACCTTTTAATAATTTTAAAAAATGTTTGAACATATATTTTAATAGGATGTCAGAATCTTAAAAATCTAAAAAATTTTAATCACTAGAACTATTATTATATTTGTAAAATATTTAAAATAAATTTAAAATAGTTCGATCAAAATATATAATTTAACTAAACACAAATTCCACTTGTCATTTTTAAGAGTGCTAATATTTATTCTTCATTTTAATTCAATTATAATTTTAAATCGCGTTACTATTCTAAACTATCTTTTAGAACGAAAAAAAATTAGATACAGAATAAAATAAATTCTGTTCGTTGTATATTCCGGTGATAAGAAGCATAAGAAAAGTAAATAAGAGCAAATAAAATTGAATTATTCGGCAACCGTATGATTTATCGGTATTTGTCTACAAAACGTAAGGCATTGATAGTAATTTAACGTTTAAAAGAAAACAGGAATCATATTTACTATGAGTAAAATATTAATCGATGAAATATCATAAATCATTCCATTTATGTATAATTCACCCGAAATTATGCATGATTTATGCGGATTATTTATAATATAGAATGGTAATTACAAAAATGTTATTATACAATCCCTTTGCATAAATTATGATGAGAAATTTCTCTGGGTGTAGGGTAGTAAATAAAAAACTCTCTTGTGATGTTATCCTTATAACTCCTAGGCGTTTTAACATTAACATGACTGGTGTTTTTATTTTATACGACGGTTTTTGACGCTACCCAAAGTTTGCGATTTTCTAAACAAAGGGCCTTTGCAGCTGTACATTAAATACATATCATTAACAAAAACCAAAGAAAACTACAGGATTGCGGGTGTAACTTTGGAGTCACACCAAGTTATGTGTGAACATTTATACAAAAATATCGATATACAATTTACACAGCTTGCCGTTGGCACTTGGTGTAAGAATCCAAATAACATTAAGTTGATCGTTATTATCGTATATCCTGCATAAAATAACATGTGATCAACATAATGTTATAAACATCAATATAACAAATAATAATCTTTAGTAATGATATTTATGTTAATTATATCCACCACTGATAAGTAGTATTAGTACTATATGTTGCTCAAACATAGCCCGAATATTATTAAGATTTCCAGTAAATGGATATCCATCATAGCTGGATGAAAATGTAACAAACAACCATGTTTGTTTAAGTTAAACTAAACAGAAACAAATACTTTCTATATTGAAAAGTTAGTCTAAAAGTCTTTCTTGACACAAGTTTGATTTTATCGTAATTGATCTGCAGATCAAGTTCTTTAGCACCACTCTCAAGCGACTTGAAAGTCTCAGTTCTCACTCATAACAGCTTCAGTTTGGCCGAGGATCACAACATCATAAGCGTAAGCGATCAACTGTACTGATCTCATTAACAAGATATTAAGATAATATGAGTGGATGTTTTGACAAAAAAATTATTTTTGACATGACGAGTTGTCATGTGAAAGCCGATTTTTTTTCTAGTCCAAAACAATTTTATTTATAATTTTCGAACGCACAATTCTCGACTTAGTTTCGAAAATGTGAAATGAAACCTTCCCTCCCCTCCTCACCACCTTCACTTAGAATATTACAAAAGAAATTATTTTTTAAAAATCAAGGTTATAAGAAATTTCAAGAGTGAATGAAAACTAAAGCGGTCGGCTCACCATTTTAAATGTTATTTGGAGGAAAAGTTTTGTTTTTGAGTGTGGAAATTTTGAAAAAAAATTTATTTTTGACCTTGACGAGTGTCATATACAAGGTCAATTTTTTTCTAGTCCAAAATAATTTTTCTTGTAATTTTCGAAAGCAGTTTTCAGTTCAAAAATGTGAAAATTTTTTTTCCCGTCCCTAAGTTCAAACATTACAAAGAAAAAATTCACGGCTCTAAGAAATGTTGAATGAAAACTATAGCGGTTGGCTCATGATTTAAAATGTCATTTGGAGGGGGTTGAGAGTGGAAATTAAAAAAAAATTAATTTTGACCTTGACTAGTTTTGTTTTGTACTGGGAAAAAAAATGCATCTTTGAAAGATGAATTTTTTTCCAGTACAAAACTATTTTTCTTGTAATTTGCGAAGGCACGGTTTTTATTTTATTTCTAATATGTATTGTGTTTTTGAGAACAACTATTCTCGTAGAATGTTATACATATACACGAAACCTTCGACGAGCGAGTTATATTCGCATTTGTCCGACTTTTTAAGTTATTCGCACTGATAAACAAATTACTCTGCTAAAAATTTCTTCGTAAAGAATTTCAAATAGGAAAAAAATCTCGAAACAAAATAAATAATTGGTAGATTGAGCGGTCAGATTATAGGGTTATAAACAGTAAATATCATTCCAAATCTCAAGGTATGGTTATGACATCTTATCCAACCGATATTTTGAACAAAATCAAAGTCATACAGGCCGATATTCATTCTCTCTTCGGTTGCTAAACTGATTTTAAAACTTCTGTTCTCCTGGCTCTTGATAAGGTTCTGCAATCTGGTTCCGAACCAACATTACAATCTTCGAAACCGACATATCAAAAGCATTTTATAGATAGATTAGTGCCACACACGGAACCACATGTAAATGACATTTTAAATAAAATCTGGCTGGTTTAATAACACGCTGCTTGTGAAACTACATTAGAGGTCGCCAAACACCAGGTGGAGTTTGGCGACTAAATCTATCCATTATTATTTAATCTTTATTTTAGTAGTTTACCTACTCCATCATCAGAATAACTATCCCGTCATATGCAAACGACTGTACGTTACTTGTTAAAAAATCTGCAAAAACTCACCAATATACTGAATGCTTATCTAAATACTTTGCATGAACGGTCATATTCCACACAAAAGTCACATTTCACACTTTTCACTACATGGATGAAGGAGGTGAATACCACACTAAACATTGGCAATGACAACATGCTTACTCTTACGGCAAACAATTTGAAACTGTTTGTAGTCTCGTTCGGTCCACTAAAAAATGTTATTGGTCCTGCACATCAAGTCAACTCAAAACTGAAAAACAGGAATAATGCATTTTAAAAGCATTAGTCTGAAGATCATGAGTAAAGACAAAAATACAATTATTATTACGTACAAAGACATCGAAAACCCTAGGAAAACCATCGAAAAAAATACGAAGCAACTATATAGTAATATGAACTACTCAAGTCTCCGACATCCACTGGGATAAAATTTAAATCACATAAAATCTAACTGTAAGTTGATGTAATTTGATGCCTCACAGAAGCAGGCTTTGCATTATTCTGCGTCAAAATGAAGAGTTCAGAGTTATCCTTTGTTCTTTTTCTAAACATGTTGTAGTATGCTCTGTTGTTTTATTTTTTTGAGATTAATCAGTATATTATCATACCAAGAGGATATTTTTCAAATCCCCTTGGTATGATAATATACTGATAAAGCTACTTTCTGTATGCAAGTTATAAAAAATATCAAGACAGTTCAAATTTTTATGTTAAATTAAATTTAGAAGACCAATCAATGTTTGGTAAATATGGCGAAAAAATATTTTGAACGGCACGAAAATTAAATTAAAAATCAGTACTATAAGCGGTACTATTGAATTTTTCATTAATGCTTTCAAACTTTTGTGATTAATTGGAATAAATATGCGCATACCCTCAATAAAAGCATCTGAAAAAATTATCGCAGCTATGTTAGGGTCTTGACCGGTAAGACAGTTACGTTTCCAAGGAAACTGCTCTAAGACCCTGTTAATCCGCAGTTTTACAGTACCAAGCAAGATGAGAATTAAATTTAAATTATTTTGGAATTCGTATATTTAATTGTGTAGAAATCAAATTATAATTTGAACCCCTTACAGGCTATGATACTTTAAATTGTATCAAGTAAGGTTCATTTATCAAAATTAAATCAAGTAAGTTACTACTTCGTCCAGGAATATAATGTAGGTAATTATGTTAAACAGCAAATAGCTCAGGTCGTGATCAGGTCCTGTTCCGGGCCTGATTTACAATACCCATTCAGGGTTAACCTTATTTGAATATATCCGGCCTTGATTTGGTTTTTCTTATTTGACCCCTACCTGGGCAATTTGATTAGGGCTTGATAGAAAATACCTAACTAGAGTTTGCCCTAGCTAATCAGAAATTACATGCGATTTCCTTATTAGGAAATATATAGTTAAAATATATATACTAGAGTGGGGCGATTTAAAAATCTTCATGGGCCCCTCGCGATTCTGATTCCTGGAGTTGTTCTGAGCAAAAAAGTCCTCTAGACCATATGTCTACGGTAAAAATCGAGCTTGCGAATTTTTGTTTGAAGTTTTTTTGTCGCAATTTATGTTTTGTGAAAACTTCCAAATGTTCTTAGGCTCATATCTCGTAAACCATTTGGAATTTTACCATGAATAAAATTAGTAAATTGTAGTTATTGACCTCAGCTACAAATTTGCTAAATAAACAAACCGAACAAAATCACATCTTCATGACCAAAAACACGAAAATGCCAAAAAATCTAGATTCTGAATTCATCCTAAAACAGACATTTGTTAAATTTGTTGACACCATTTCTGGGTAAAAATTGTATTTGAGGCTATGTTTTCAGACTCTCATACTAGGGGTCCCTGAAGCGAACATCATAACCGTCAACTTCAATGGAAGTCCCTGAAGCGAGCATCAACTGCATAACCGTCAACTAACATAGAATTTGATTAAAATATATTGTTTTTGCACTTTTTTTTACTTTTATAATAAATATTATACATTATAATTATTATAATTATGATTATAATAAATATTATAAATTTTATAATAAATATAATAAATTTTATAATTAGTATTTCGAGAAAATATTACAAAATTACAAATTCATATTTTCAAAATTCCAAAAATATTGTAAAAATTAAATAAATCAAACTTTTTTCAAAATTCTAAAAATATTCCAAAAAATATTACAAAATCAAAGATTAAAACTTTTTTCAAAAATTCAAATAATATTGCAAAAATTATAACAAAATCAATAACACTAACTTTTTTCAAAATCCCAAAATTATTTCAAAAATTGTAATAAAATAAAATATTTAAACTTTTTCTAAATTCTAATAATATCTTCTTGCAAATTCAAAAATTCAAACTTTTTCCAAAATTCTAAAAATATTGCAAAAATTAAAACAATATCAAACTCAAAAATTAAAACAATATCATATCAAACTTTTTTCAAAATTACAAAAATTATAATAAGATCAAAAATTTAAAATTCTAAAAATATTCCAAAAATTCTTACGAAATCAAAAATTGTTTTTTTTCAAAATTCTGAAAATATATATATAAAATTCAAAAATTCCATTTCTTTTTTCAAAATTCAAAAAATATTCCAAAAATTCTTACAAAATCAAAAATTGAAACTTTTTTCAAAATTCTAAAAATATATATATAAAATTCACAAATTCACAAATTCAAAAATTCTATTTTTTTTTTCAAAATTCAAAAAATATTGCAAAAATTATAACAAAATCAAAAATTAAAACTTTTGCCATATTCAAAAAAATTTTGCAAAAATTATTACAAAATCAAAAATACAAACTTTTTTCAAAATTCCAAAAAAAATTTCAAAAGCTATAACAAATTAAAAAATTTCCATGTCCAATTTCATTTTCAATTACATTTACGTCATAAAAACAGCTACATTTTTTTTTCCAAAAAATTGGCTAAAAATTTAAATGAAAATGTTTCTATTGACACACTGACCACAATTTTTTGACCAACTTATAATGCCATAATTCTCTATAGTAATAATAAATGTTCATGTCATACAAATTATTAATTTTATTTTGTTCCAAAAAAATAAATAAAAATCTTTCTTTTGACACACTTGACAACATTTTTTTGACAAACTTATAATGCAATAATCTAGATTTTGGTTTCACATACCAATCCAATCACTTAAAATGAACGTTTTTTAAGCAAAAAATATGCAAATTTCCTTGTTTTGACACACTTGACAATTTTTTTGACACACTTCCGGTACAGTTATCGAACACATCGTCCTTTTGGCTCTTCCCATTGAGTAAACCTATTTTTAGAAAAAAAATTTTTGAAATCTGTTCAGCGGTTTTCTAGATTTCGTAGGTTGTGACGGCCGGCCGGCAGGCAGACATACATTTTTTTTTTGCTTTTTTAGAATCAGTAGGTCCTAAAACGTCGACAAATGCCAAAAAGTGGTGGTAAGAATTTCACTTTTAGCTCATGAATGTAATACTTAGGTCTTTCATACCGAAGTAAAATAACAAACAGAACGTTTTTGATGAGTTTAAATTATATACAACTAAAAATGGTATTTTTTCAGTATTTTCGCGATAAATTTTCACTTTTGCAGGACAAAAACTGCATAAAGAAATGTTCAAATGTGGTTAGTATACCATAGAAAATTGTTAAATATTTAATTGGCTACAATTTTTTAGCAGATTATTAGTTTTAATTTTCTGCGGTTTGGCTGCTATGGCCTCAAAACGGTAAAAAACAGTGTAAAAAATGGCAACTTTTTGGCATTTTCGTGTTTTTGGTCATGAAGATGTGATTTTTTTCGGTTTGTTTATTCAAAAATTTGTAGCTGAGGTCAAGAGCTACAATTTACTTATTTTATTTATATAAAAATTCTAAATGGTTTACGATATATGAGCCTAAGAAAATTTGCAAGTTTTCACAAAACATAAATTGCGACAAAAAAACTTCAAACAAAAATTCGCAAGCTCGATTTTCACCGTAGACATATGGTCTGGTGGACTTTTTTGCTCAGAACAGCACCAGGAATCAGAATCGCGAGGGGCCCATGAAGATTTTTTTCCCTTCCATACAAATCGCCCCACCCTAAATACAGTTAAAATAAAATCGTTTCATCTATGGGTGAGTTGAAATGTGTGTGATTAGGGTGTTATATGTTTTAAATTTTTCCATTGTAACAGTTTTATTTTATTTCAATTAATTTATATATATAATTATATAGCAGGGCCTGGTCCGGATCCCCAATCAGGATCTGCTGATCCGGTTATCCCAAATCCAGGACCTGATAGGGAAAAACATTGCACATCATGGCCCAATCACACTGCCTTACCAATGCCTGATCCGTACTAAGGCAAACCTCGGGTTGATATTCTCAGGCGAATTAGACGAGCGATACAGTTCAAAGTTGATTGGACATTGTTTGATTAGAACAACAAATCTAAAGGAATATGCTGTTGTGGTATTTTGAATTTTTGAATTCAAAATTTTTATGAATGATATTTCTAATACATACATAAACACCAACGTTTTTATTAAAATAAGGATTCAAGTTCATAATGAGGAGAAAGGTATTTACTACAATCTAGATTTACAGCTCGGTCACTGATAATCGTTTCAGTTAAGAAGAGAATATCAGGCTTGAAGCTTTGAAGATATAGATGAACTGAATTAACATTGACATCCAATCCTCTTATGTTGTCGAAATTGGATTATTAATTTCGCTATTCACCGGAAGTTGGAATTCAGAACCGTTACAAATCATACTCTAAACATGTTTACATATTTCAGATATTTACATATTTCAGGCTTGAAACTTTGAAGATATAGATGAATTGAATTAACATTGACATTCAATCAATCCTCTTATGTTGTCGAAATTGGATTATTAATTTCACTAATAACCGGAATATGAAATTCAGAACCGTCATACTCTAAACATATTTACCAAGTTTAATCAAAATCAAATATCAGGAGCTGATGTTATTGAAGTTTCAAATAAACAGGTGCTCGGGAGGCCCCCACCACTTATCCCGATTACGCCCAAAAACTAATCAGTTTTTTGTCATTCAAATCTTTTTTTTTTTCAAAGTGTCATTAAAAGTGACTAATGAACGAAGCCTGTATGATGCCAACAAGCTTTAAAAACAAGTGGGAAAAGTCAGCAGTTGTATGTTGTAAATAATTATCCAAGTAATATAATATTACAAACACACAACTCAAATTATGTCATATTCAATCAAGAAAAATACTTTTTTATTCGCCTATATATTAAAGTGTTACTTTATTACTGTGATTTGCGGCTTTAAAGTATCACTTTTCAACTATTTATTTTGTCGTCATAGCTACGTCCAAAAAAGTAAAAAGCATTTGTATTTGTTTAAATTCTATGAAAAATAAATTTTTTTATCAAAGCAACCCGACAAATTCAAAATTTCATTATCCAATTAAAATAGTTGTTATCATATGTTGTCATAGAATTTGGAAAAAATATTAAATATTTTTTCAAAGGTTACTTGTTCCACATATCTTTATTTTAAAATTTATGAAAATTTATAATTTTAATTTAGAATAAACAACTTTTCTTAAAATATTTTGCTTGCGGCGAATAAAAAATAGTATATGATGCACGGACGTAAGCTATTTTGGACTTAATGTGGGTGCAAATCTCGGCTAGCGCCTCGATTTGCAAACTCCACATCCGTCCAAAATCTTTAGCTTTACCTCCTAGCATCATAATGTACTATTTCGAAAAATTAAAATTATTTTCTATAGGCATATATGCCACATATATATTTTTCGTTTATTTTCTTTTAGAACAAAATTGGGTATTTTTTGTGCATGTGTTACAAAATAGCTATTTATGTATTAAGGGCGTAAAGTATGTCTTTTCCGCTTAAGAGTGAAATTGTTGCTCGAGGCGTTAGCCGAGAGAAACAATCACTCGAAAGCAAAAATGATACTTTATGCCCAAATTGCATACAAGATTTTTTGTACGAGTAAGATTCTGTATTATTTGTTGCATAAATAGAAATACATATATTTTCACAAAATAGTAAAATATTTTTTTAGAAAATTATTTTATCCAAGTAGTTTTTCGAAATAATTGTAATAATAATAACTTTAGGCATTGTTATTTCAATTTTAGGCATTGTTATTTCAATAAGAAAAAAGGCCTGCTTTACGCACAATTTTTGAATCGTAAAAGTGCATGCGTAGAGGTTTACTCGTACAAAATACATATTAACGAACACAAACATAAAAAACTAATAATAAAAATTATCTTATCTGAATAATTTACTTGTTTTTACTCGTTTTAATTTTAATTTTCTAGTTTTAATTTTCCTAAAACTGTTTTCTGTTAGTCAATAAACATGCCATGGTTTTAGAAATTTCACACAAAAATTACCTAAAAAGAAAAATAATAAATACATATTGTAAAATAATAATAAAAATAATAAATAAATTTGTTATTAATTAATTAAAAAATATATATTATAAAAAAATAATAAAACTATTATTGAAGATCTATATTTATATCCGAAAAGCGTCACAGTTTATATTTTAAAACAGTTTTAAATTAGTTAAATTCAGGGTCGGCTTTTACCCAGTGTGGTAACCTAAAAAACCCACTCGGGGTTTTTTGGGTAATACTTTCAAAAACCCCTGGTGGTTTTTTTTAGAGTAATAATACTTATTTTGAAAACATATGTTTTTTGTTTAATTTTTAAACAAATTCAATTACATAGTTTTAGCTTATACACCGAAAGAAAAAATCTTGGTTGATTCAAACATGTTGCATTGTTAATCGAACATTAAGTGAAAATTGGGGAATTAAATACGTTTGTGATTGAAGCAACCAACGCTCCGTATTTAAATTAACAATTTAACCGTTGTTGATATATTTTTTCATAAGTATCACAAACATATTTGATTTAACCATGTTTGTAGTTGAGTCAACTATGATTTTCGAGCAACAGTGCTTGATTTCATTTTCAATTGACTACAAACGTGGTAAATTAAAAATTAGACTAAAAGTAAAAATAGTAATAGTGAATACGTTTGTGATAGAATCAAACAACTCCGTATTTGAATTGACTATTCAGTCGTTGTTGATAAATTTTTTTATAAGTATCACAAACATATTTGATTTTAGCATGTATGAAATGTTAATGAAACACCATTTTTCGCATTTTTTTAATAATACAATTTAAAAGACCGAAATTCGGATATCAAAAAATTTAAATATTTGAATTATGTGTAGAAAATAATACTAATTTTCCATAATTTTCTCATTATTACGAAAAATTAAGTTAAAATATATCGATAAATCGACATGAAACAAGACTAGAAACAAGAATAAATAAAGAAAAATATTAAAAAATATAATAATTTTTTTATATCACTAAAATTAATTATTGAAAGCTTTAAAGATATTGTTGTTATAACAATCACTAAAAAATTTCTTTCGCACATAATTTTGTATGCAAATAATATTAAAATTATTCAAATCAATTAAACACACGTAAATTATTTCCTAAACTAAAATGTTAAATAAAACCAGTCATGTTAGAATATATAAAAAACTTTGGGATTTTTTGTATTAAATTTCTAGATATTACGATGTATGAATTCATAGGATGAGAAAATATTTCGTCAACATCCAAGTCAACATCCCAAGTCATGAGTGTAAAGTCATTATTGATTGTTGTCAATCAATACGAAACTTAATATCTGACGTAAAGTCAATTTATTGCTGTATTTTTGGTTAGGAAATATAGACAATTTTTAGGGGAATTTTTAATTTGGATGGGTTTTTTGTGAACAATTAAGCTTAAGTACATATTGGAAATCACTTGAATTTTGCAATTCGAGATAACTTTTCATTTTCTCTAAAATTCCTTCAGAAAAACTTTTTTTTGTGTTTCGTTTCAGGATTCAAACTACATTCATCAGAGACACATGTTCAAATCCCGTGTGTCTTACCTAACCATATTTTTATTTTGATGTTCAGGTAATTTCTAAATTGAAACTTCATCATTTTTCATATTTACTTAAGTTGAATTTTTCATCTATGATTACATATTGGAAATTGCATTTCTTTGGGATTTTTCGTATTAAATTTCTAGATATTACGATGTATGAATTCATAGGATGAGAGAATATTTCGTCAACATCTAAGTCAACATTCTAATCAACATCCCAAGTCATGAGTGTAAAGTCATTATTCATTGTTGTCAATCAATGCGAAACGTAATATCTGACGTAAAGTCAATTTATTGCTATCGCTAGAAATTCCCCAAAAAATTGTCTATATTTTCTAACCAAAAATATAGCAATAAATTGACTTTATTAAGCCTAAACTAATCAGTTTCTTGCCATACATATTTGCATCTTTTTCCAAAGTGTCGTCAAAATTCATTCCCGAACGATGTTTCTATGCTCCCAACAAAACATAAAAAACATTGTGGAAAAAACCATCTGTTGTATGGTGGACCCCCCAACCCTTTATCCAATGTACTCCAAAAGCTAACAAAATGTTTTTCCATGTTACTTGAAAGCGTTTACCAACGTTTCATGAAAATCGATCGGTAATGTAGGCTACAGTAGGGATAAATACCTGGAAAAAAACTTTTTAACCGAGCTGTCAAACCGGAAGTTGGTATGCAGAAATATTGGAAACAGTACTAAAAATGTATATACCAAGTTTCCATAAGATCATAAGTCGGATTAGAAGTTATTGAAGATTTAAATTTAGAGGTGTTCGGGAGACCCCCCGCCATTTTGTCCAAATTTAAAAATAATTCAGATTTTCCATTTTCAAGTGAACCTGGATCATTTGCCAAAGTTTTATCAAGATCCTATGCAGAAAGGCCTTGACTATATTGCATTTTTATACTGATGTATACGAGGAGCTGACGTATAATCCCCCATCCGCCAATCAGCTGACGACTTTTTTTTCAATTGTTATGGTGTAAACATGCATCATACAAATTTTGAAGTGGCATCAAATTACTTTTGGAATTCGTTTTTTTTTACCAGTTTAAAAGTCTCCCACAACCCACACCCCCCCGCAAGTCTGACGGCTGACTCTTATTTTCTACATCACAAATAATTAATCTATCTATAAAAATTAAATTCAAACGGCGTCAAATCACTAACCAAAATGCAACGCTGCCTACCGGTCTATTAGATATTGTATTACAAGACTAACACGAAACATCAATACGTTGCCGGGAAATTATAACAGATCATAAATTAATATAATTTATTAAAAAGTATCCCTCTGCAAACTACTCAAAAACCTCTCCATTTGACGTTTCGAGAAATATATAAAATCAAAAATTCAAATTTCTTTCAAAATCCCAAAAATATTTTTAAAAGTTATAATAAAATCAATAATGTAAACTTTTTTTTCAAAATTATAAAATATTGCAAAAATTATTACTAATCAAAGATTGAACCTTTTTTCAAAATTCTAAAAATATTACAAAAATTATCAACAAAATCAAAATAACCAAAATTATTCCAATATTCTTAAACATTGCAAAAATTATAACAAAATCAAAAATACACACTTTTTTCAAAATTCCAAAAATTATAATAAAATCAAAAAATTTAACTTTTTTCAAAATTCTAAAATTATTCCGGAAATTTTTACAAAATAAAAAAATGAAACTTTTTTCAAAATTCTAAAATTATTATGAAAATTATAACAAAATCAAAAGTACAAACTTTTTTCAAAATTCAAAAAATATTCCAAAATTATGACAAAATCAAAAACACAAACTTTTTTCAAAGTGCCAAAAATATTCAAAAAATTATAATAAAATCAAAAATTTAAACTTTTTCAGCATTCTAAAAATATTCCGAAAATTCTTACAATGGACTTAATTCAAAAATAGAAACTTTTTTCAAAATTCATAAATCACAAATTCAAAAATTGAAACGTTTTTTAGAATTCATAAAAATATTGCAAAAATTATAACAAAATCAAAAATACTAAATTTTTTTAAAATTATAACAAAATCAAAAATTTTCATCTCCAATTTTCATGTTCAATTACATTTCCTGTCATATAAAAAATGACAAAAAATGGGTAAAAAAAATGAAAATCATTCTTTTGACACACTTGACAACATTTTTTTGACAAACTTATAATGCATTGCATATTTATACTGACAAATTATTCTATACTATCGACAATCAAATTAAATTGTAGTGTGCTTTTTGAAATATTTAGCACAGACACTCATCTTCAACAAAATTTATTATAACTATACTAGTATATTCCGAGTATTTGTGACGTCGTTCATATCAGAAATGTTTTTCCTTAATTAAGGCCCTAAACGACTTTTCCCAAAGTCGTGACCTATCTGGATCGTTTTTTCCCGCCGAAAAATGGTAGTATGCCAATTTTCAGAAGAAATTATAGTGCCGTTTTCGAGAAAAAATTAACAAATATACAATTATTGCTCGTTTAATAAGAAAATGTTATAGAGAGAATTGTGAGAAGAATTATAGAGAATAAAGCAGCGTAATCAATTGGTATTTAATGAATTTTATTCTCACGCAAATTTGAAATTTTCGCTCGTGCTTTAAATTTTAAACTTTTGTTTGAGAATAAACTATTTCATTAAAAACTAATTGCTTAAACTACTATAATCAATGCTTTAAAGATGCCTTAATCCAAATCGACTATGATTTTTATCGTTAGAAGAAAAATTGTTGTCCAGAACTAAGTTCAAATTCATAGTTTTTGAGATATGTATTTGAATGTTCAGAATTCTGTTGCAATATCAAAATTGTTTACCGTCGAAAAATGAGCTTATACCACGTTTACAGCGACATAGCAATTTAGTAGATGTAATTTAAATCTGTGTTGTAAACACTTTTTATTTTAAGAGCTTCCAACTAATTTGATATCTAGATTTAATACCTAGTAAATTATTTTTAAAATGATATTTGACGCTGTAAACACCATTGCAAATAAAAATGTTTGATTAATACACCGTGTCTCCTGTTCCTTAAAATAGTAGAGGAGGCAAGCGACATAAAATTGCAAGCACTTTATAAAGGCTGATTTTTTAATTTTATGTCACATATGTTGAGTAGAGAAATAGTCTTCCGTCAGTCAGCTGGATTCGTTAGCTTTGGAGTGGGTGGGGCTCCCAGAGATTAATAGTAATAGATTGTACGTGATATGCCTGCTTATCTTACGTATTTAATTATTTTGAAATTAAACATTGCGCTTATTGCACTTGCACTTATATTAATATGCAGATGATGAATTGTCAGATATAACTGATCCAGAAAATGATGACTCAAGTGATGTTTACAACAACTGCAGCGACTCATATTAGAATACTATTTCATACTCAAGACTAAAACGAATTTGTTGAATATACTTTATTAAAATCTGTATATGATTCTATTAATTTTGTTATTTAAGTTTAATATTATGTATTTTAATCGAACGACTCGAGTAGATAAGCTTCAATGTACATGCAATAAAATGAACATCCATTGAAAAAAGAAACTTCATTCAATATATGTTAATATTTATTGAGCGCGCCGTATTACAGAACGGCAACCTTTTATTTGCAACTGACGGCATCTGTTACAGAAATAAACTGACTGACTACATTTTTTGTGATTATAATAATATTCTTCACCAATCACCTGCATACTAAATTTCAGATTTTAGTTTTTTTACAACTTCAACGCGTGACTGACGCGTTCGGTTACAGGATTTGAGTGACTGACGATCATAAAACTTATTTTTAATTAATATTCTGCTCTCAAACCAATTTTCAGGTTTTATAAAGTAGTTGCAAGATACATGGTTTTTTTTACAACATTGGAGCCCCACCCACTCCAAATGCTAACGAATCCAGCTGACTGACGGAAGACTATTTCTCTACTCAACATATGTGACATAATATTAAAAAATCAGCCTTTAGAAAGGCTTGAAATTTTTTGTCTCTCGTCTTTTGGACTATAAAACTTGACTTGGTCCACAATAATTTTAATTGGATTGTAAGATTTTGAGTTTGAAGGTTGCTTTGATAAAAATTTCTATTTTTTATAGAATTTAAACAAATACAAATGTTTTTTACTTTTTTGGACATAACTACGACAACAAAATATGGCCGCAAATCACAGTAATAAAGTACCACTTTAATATGTAGGCGAATAAAAAAATGTTCCTTATATTTCTGCCAACCTTATAAAAAAGTGCATATAAAAAAGTAACGTCTTTCAATTTGGTTTCACTAAAACAAATTTTAATTATTTTTAAGCAAATATATCAAATATTTTATCAATAATTAATATATGTATGTCACCAAAATACAACGCGACTGACTATCATACATAAAATACAAATTTATTAGCTGACATGGAATTTTAAATTACAATTATATTATATTGATTTGATTTTTAACAATTATTTTAAATCTGGGTCATACACTAATAAATAATTGATTATAATGAATAGAAACAAATAAATAAGCAAAATAATAAATAATTTTAATATATTTAAGTTAACTTTTATAAACCATTTGAAGATTAAAGGTTTTTAAATATAGGTCATTCTTTTACAAACCGAACACCTTTCCAAACAATACGTATTTGATTTAGTGACAATTTTTTTACGATTTCTACATCGAATAAAAAAGTTACGGGTGTTCGAGAATTTTTTTCATTTGGAAAATAGAGTGAATACAAATTTCAAGAATTTCGTGATTTTTAGGTTGAAAACTTGTTTTCAAAAATTCATAACTTCGGTTCTGTTAAAGAAGTAGAAACTTCTGTATTTTTCCTTTATTTTTAAGCTAAAGGAATGAATTTTCTAAAAAAGGGTATCATCAAAAAATAAATAAACAATATACATATAAACAAATAATAAGTTTTTAGCAAATAAAAAACAAATTCATTACGCTGAAAGAAAAGTGTTCTACTTCCAATCGAAATGTGGTTGTCACAAACTCGCCGCGAGGGCGGAATGGCGAATCGAACTCCAAAATTGATTCGACAGCTTTACAAGTACAGAACGGTGAAGTTAAGGCAGCCGCACGTAATGTTTATGTGAAAATTAAATAAAGTTTCATTAATTTTAAATTTTTCTATTTTGAAATATTAATTGCCGATATAAGGCCAAAGTCAATTTTTTTTCATGGAAATAGTTTATTCAACTACTATTATCTTGCATGTAACTCTTTATATTTTAAATAAACCTAATTCTCTTGTCAAGAAAACGTTTACCTGTTGTTGTCTCAATCGTTGTGAAATTGTTTGCAAGTATTTTTTCTTTGTTTGAATAATAAAATGTTAGCTTCGGGATGAGGGTGTTATTAATTCAGATTTTTTTTCAGTGTACGAATTACAAAATGTGTCATAACAAGGCATAAAAACCTTTTAACACCAAGGTGCACAACAACATACGTTCTGAGGTGTTGATGGACGCAATTTCGATTTTTTACCAATATTTTGAAGAAAGTAAAAATAAAATAAAAGGCAAAAAAGCATTTTTTTAGTTAATTAAATTAATATGCAACCCCAAATTAGTTTTGATCCTGAAAATATTTAAAATCTTTATCGTTACCAGCTTCTGTTATTATTATGATAAAATATTGACATTTTTTTTTTATTGGAGGGCCTTGAGACTTGCAGTTCAAGTAGCACTGCGACCTGAAGGTCTATTGTGCTTACCCTGATTGTTTTATTAGTCAGTCGTCGTCTGGGCCGTTACTGGTTGTATTCTGTCATCCAAGTTGAGACTTTTAATAAAATTAATTAGCTCAATTGGAGTGACGTTTTGTGGTAATGGAAGTATTAGTCTTCTATGACCAAGTTGGTTGTATCTGTGCCAAAAGAGTTCAAGATAGCTGCAGATGACGTGTTCCATTGTTTCCGCGTCCAAGTAGCAGAATCTACACCTGTCGGAAACAACAAGACCCATTTTGTTAAGATGGTGGTTTAAAGGACCATGTCCAGTAACGCGCCACGTTAAAATTCTTAGAGACTCTCTGTTTAAGTCGATTGTTTTAAAGGGTGAAACAGGGAGGTTACCTAGAAACTTCTTAGAGTGTACTAGTCCCTCTCTGCTTCTCCATAATTTAGAATTTTGTTCCTGTTCCCATGTTTGAATTGTGCAAATTTTGAGCGAACTCTTGGCCATTTCGAAGCATGGTTCCGGTCCAACAAACTTGTTATTGGCCCCTTGTTTTGCTAAAGCGTCAGCGATAGCATTTCCTTGTATTTCTGTGTGGCTAGGTGCCCACATAAGTGTTACTTTATTATTGCACGAGATTTTTAGAAGATTTTGGTAGCATTCCCATACCAGTTTTGAATCAAAGCGCGTAGATTTTAGTGCCAAGAGTGCTGCTTGGCTGTCAGAGATAATATATATTTCAATATTTTGGTATTTTCTTTTAGCACATATTGGTTCGAGAACCATCTGTGTACCAGATGCTGGCGTTATGTGGCAGTGACCGTATGTAGTTTTTAATACGATCTCTGGCCAATATCTTGACATCAAAGTGTCTGTCTAAATCTATTGTTTTTGGCATACAATCCGAAATATGGTATGTATGCATTTCAGCTTGTAATTCAGAAAGGATTTTAAGGTGTCCGATTAGATTGCCCGGCTTAAACCCTTCTGTTAGCTGCAGTCTATGAACGCTCAACACCGCAACAGATTTTACATGTAGGTGCAATGGAGAAAGCTTTAGAAGTCAATAAATATTGACATATATATGTTATATTCTATTATATATATGAAGGAATTTGTTGTTTAGTTATCTACTTAATGATAATCTCCTAAAAGGTATCTTCTACTCGACGAAAATCCCTCGCGAAACTGTCTTCACTTTTGAAAATATGGTATTTTCCGCATCATTGTAAAATATACATTTTTCGAAAAATGTTGTTTTGTTATGGAGCCTTCCATTCATAAATCTCGTTAACTATGCATTGTCCAACCATAAAAAGTTATATACCGTAAAATATCAATTACATATCACCCATTAAATTACAAATAAATTTATTGAACGAACGAAATTAGATCCGACAACATTACAGTAATATACAATTAATTTAACGTTATATCTTCTATTCTTTGCCATTTAAATTTACATTTGTGTTCTTATTTTATAGATACACAAAACGACACAGATACACAAAACGTATATAAACAGTATAAAACACAGTAACATCGTAACACCTTCCGGTCTTCTTCCACCATGTCGTAATCTTGTGTTGTTAAATTAATTTGTATGAATGGATGTTAGACAAAAAAAGATTTAATTGAAATAAAATACAATTGAACTTTGAATGAATGAATTAAGTTATGCATTTAATATTTGTTAAAAATTTTATATGAGTCGTTGATTTGGAAAGTAGCAAAAGTCACATTTATGTTATTTTGAGAAATTTAAGGGCTAGCATTCCAAAGGTCAAAACAAATGTTTGCTTAGAATGGAGAAATTTATCTAATAAAAGCTATCTCTAACTTTAACTTAGAAAAAAAACGTTGTTGTGCAAGTGCAACAGTAACGGGTTGGCATTTTCCATTACTGTAAAGTGATTTAAGTCACTTTCAAAATTTATAATTTATCAAACCAGACAAATTTATGTTGCTTTTGTGCGATGTGTTTTACTGAAGTAAAGGAGTAGAAGAAAGTAAATAATGCAAAACAATTTTTCTAAAAATTGTCCCTTTAATAATACAGGTATGGTATGATTGAATTTGATCGGAATTTTTTTTCGAACCGAAAATATTACGACAAATTTTTCCCGACGAATAGCTAGAAACACAACACGGGCGAAATCGAAAAAAAAAAACTACAGCGATAAACGAAAAAGTTTTTTTCGTCGGAGAAAATTTAGATTCTATTTCTAATTTATCGTCGGCGATGATTATTACCAGATATCAATTTTATTTTTATTTGGCTGCAAAGGTAATTTTTAATGTTATTGTGACAGCGCCGCCAACTGAAAAATATGATTTTCTGATATTTTTCGCATTTCTGAGGTTGTAATCGTTTTGTTTTGAGTTGTCAACTGAATTATCATTTATATATTTTCATAATTTGTATTTTGTACTATATTTTTAAAATTAGTTATTAGTAGAGAAATTATTATTATTTATTTATTAGTAAAAATTAGTTATGACTAAGAACAAAGTATTTTAGTTTATGCAATTTTATTTTTGACAGCTTTTCACGCTGACGCCTTTGTTGTGGTTACAACAGCGAAATAGGAGACGTTTTTTTTAACGTCCGACGTTATCGCCCGTGTTGTGTTTCTACCTTAAGCTAGAAACACAACACGGACGAAATCGTCCGACGACGACGTTAGTAACATTAGAATACACAGCATTCATACATTTCAAACACAACTACAGAAATAAACGAAAAAGTTTTTTTCGTCGGAGAAAATTTAGATTCTATTTCTAATTTATCGTCGGCGATGATTGTTGCCAGATATCAATTTTATTTTTATTTGGCTGCAAGGGTAATTTTTAATGTTATTGTGACAGTGCCGCCAACTGAAAAATATGATTTTCTGATGTTTTTCGCGTTTCTGAGGTTGTAATCGTTTTGTTATGAGTTGTCAACTGAATTTTCAGTTTATGTTCAAAGTTCGGTTTTATTCATTTATATATTTTCATAATATATATTTTGTATTTTATTTTTAAAATTAGTTATTAGAAGAAAAATTATTATTATTTATTTATTAGTAAAAATTAGTTATTTTTAAAATTGAAATTTGTGAAATTCATTTTGACAAAGAACAAAGTATGTATTTTTGTTTATGCAATTTTATTTTTGACAGCTTTTCACGCTGACGTCTTTGTTGTGGTTACAACAACGAAATTGTAGACGTTTTTTTATCGTCCGACGTTATCGTCCGTTTTGTGTTTCTACCTTACAATTGAAATGTTTCATTATATTTTCGATTCTCAAATAAACGCACCTGTTTAGTTCAGAATTAAAAAATGTCAAAACCTTTATAATATTCGTATTTATCATTAGTTTTGTGTTGATGTTGATAGACTATATAGTTTGAAGGGTCAGCTCAGTTTTTTTATGATTATGGATAGCTTCTCCATTGTAAAATATTTATTAAAAAATGTAATAATAATATGTATATTAAAAAAACAAAACGTATAACATAACATAATTTACAACAAAACGTCAAATTTAAAGCAAAAAGGAGTCGAAATGGTCGATTGATTGGAAACACAAGTGACTTAGGATGTTACGAAGTAATAATATTTCTTCTATCTTTCGAAATTCACAAATAGTGATGTTAAGAAATTAATGATTTTCTAAAAATACAGATTTTAGTAATTTGATGTAAGATGTTTCATTACACTGGTCAACAAAAAAAAATTTTTTTTTTGGGTTTCTGTTCTCATGCTTAAATTCTGATTCTAGAGTCTAGACATTGAAAAACACTTAAATATCTCATATTTAGTTCGTAAAGTTTGCTTTGGTCTTTTGGGGTTTAATACGAGAGAGCTCATACGATTACGATACGATATTCACTTTTAGACATTAGTTTCTTATTATTTTACATCAAAAAAGACTCTTGTATCTAAAAAAATGTTTTCTAATTATAATTTACAGTGGAAGTGTAGAAAAAATAAAAAAATCAGTAATTTTTGCCGAAAAATTGAAAAATCGCTCTAGTTTCTACAAAAGCAAACTTTAATCGGAAAAAATATTTTTTTCCTTATTTTTGTCGTAGGAGAAACCAAAATTTAACATGTAGCAGTCAGACTCAAAAATCGTGTTGACCAGTATTATTTTTTATTTATTGTGACAAAATCACCTAGTTAGAAGTAACGTAATCCCTTTACTACATGGATGGATCAGTTTTTGGTGATACGTAATTTTTTTTAAATTTTTGATCTACGGGTGTAAAAAGTCCGCGTACACGTACTCCAGTCCCTGCTATTGACATACGAGTTAACGTGAGATATCACATACCACTAGCAATAACAGTGAGGTATCACTAGCCAAGGTGATATCTTAGAGGAGTGATGACGAATGAACTGTAATCAGTCAACAATAGTCTTATCTTATTCATAGTTATGGAATATTCCTTGATGATGCTACGTTATTGCTTGATCGAAGAAACGAGCCTCCGTATAACTTTTCATCTGGGTCTTAATCATTAACGAAGACAGTGGTCACATGATTAAGGAATATGCTACTATCTAGATTATTGGCCACCCATGTTTATTGGCCAATGAATTATGGATTATTCACAACCCGCAAATTTTGAATATAAATTTGCGTTTTATCTCTTATTCTTATTTTCTCTATAGTCTATCCTATCATGAAATATTGACCTATATTATAGTTTGTTATGTAATAGGATTTAATGTTTGCTTAACATTCCTTTAAAGAAACTATAAACAAAAACAACATACGACTTAAAAGATTTTTATGTTTATAAGTCCTATATTCGTCCCTGTATAGAGTACTGTTGTCAAGTTTGGGGCGCCGCTTCTTGGCCCTCTTGAATTCTGTTCAAAAGCGGGCTGTACGAATTGTGGGTGATCGAGATTTGACATCAAAACTTGATGCCCTGCAACATCGTCGCACTGTTGCTGACCTCGTTGTTTCTTACAAATATCGTCATCAACAGTGCTCAGATGCAATCAGCAGCATCATTCCTCAAACTTATTCTTACCCCCGTTTCACACGGCAATCGGCTAGCGCAAGCAGTCAAACGGTCGAGATCCCGCGCTGTCATACTGGCCGATCGCAGAAAGACTTCTTTGTCCGAACTGCATACAAATGGAATAGTTTGCCGGAATCCATGGTCTCAGGAGGTTTCAATCCGCAGAGGTTTAAAAAAAGCGTTCATCAACACCATAGAGCGCAAGTTGTTATGGGACCTAGGTTTTAAAAGGTATTTATGTGTTGCTGTGACATATATTGTAAACCCAATAATACAACACTTTTTATTTGAAAAAAAAAAAATAAAAAATGTGTTGTGTAGTAGGAATTATAATATGTGTCACAAGTCAACACATATTATAATTCCTACTACACAACACATTTTATTAGAAAACTCGCACAAACTCACACTGTTTTCTTCAATGATAAAAGCCCACATATAGTTATATAAAGATTAGATTCTTCAAACAAGCAAAAACGTGCCGTTATCAGGGAATACGCCATAGATAAGTTTGCTATTGTTGATTGTGTTGAGTTCCTTCGATAGCACTCTTGACTAGTAATATCTTACTGCTATTGCCAGTGGCATGTGATATATCACGTTAACTCAAATATGTCAATAGCAGAAACTGGAGTACGCGGGCTTGTCATACCCGTCTACGTAGATCAAAAATAAATAAATTATTATTCAAATTATTAAAACTGGAAAATTTGGAAATTTTAAAATTGAAAAAAATATAAAATGATTTTTTTCTATGATACCAGATGAAAAGTCTATTTTCAAGCAGGCTTAATCCCTTGTGCAAATGGGTTTTTTTCCTCTGTCTAGTGTAAAAAGAAGAACATATTGCAGTTGCTATGGTATTTTCATATAATTTTACAAAGCTTTTAAAACAAAGCAACCATGAAAAAATAGAATATCAATTTTGAATGTTATTTTGTCGATTTCTAATTTAATAGTTTCTAATAAATATCGTTTGTATATCTACTATCATGGAAAATAGTATATTTTCCTACAAGAGATGAAAACATTGTTTTTTTTCGTGAGCAAACATTTGTTCACGAGACGCGCTAGCGTCGAGGGAGACATGTTTACGAGCGAAAAACGTTTTTATCTCGCGTAGGAAATGCAATTTTTTCTATGATACTAATATATAATCGATATTTACTATAAATTATAAAGTTATAAATCGACAACAAAACATTCAAAATTCATATTCTATTTTTTCATGGTTACGTTGTTTAAAATACTTTGTAAAATTATATGAAAAACCATAGCAACTATAATTTGTTATCTTTTTACACTAGTGAGTTTACTTTTCGCATAGAAAATAGTATATTTTCTTACAAGAGATGAAAATGCTGTTTTTTCGTGAGTGAATATTTGTTCACGAGACGCGCTAGCGTCGAGTGAAGCAAGTTTACGAACGAAAAACATTTTCATCTCGAGTAGGAAATGCTATTTTTTCTACGATAGTAAATAAATATTATAGTAATTGTAAATTTCCAGATGCAAATATTGCAACATAACCTAACAAATACTAATAGCGAAAACAAACAAAATTTATAACATTTTTTAGCGTGTAAATTTGGTTTTCATTATTTGCATTGGATTGTTAGCAGGGTGCTATTGTTTATAATTTGCAAACGTATATTTTATACACTACTAATAGAATTTATAAATATCATCCGTTTGAAATCAATGTTTTTAAATAATAAGCACATTTTAATTATTATTTTATATTATATACACTTTTTAACACTAAACAAATACTTTACAAAATGGTTTTTGACTACCCTTTCAATTTTGTGAATGACGTTTTGGTTGTTTAAAATAGTAAACAACATTCCCTTAGAAAACTTTATTTGCAATTAAGCAGAAAACAATTTTTTTTAAAACCAAATAATAATATATTTATTAAAATCTTATCCTAAAGTTTTTTTTTGTAAATTTGTTATAAATATTCTCACCTGCGTAATAGAATTCAATTAAAAAAATTTTGTGTTTTTAAATGACACAAAAAATATATTTATTTTAAAACAGTTCTTGTGCTCGCCAAATCGGCGATGAGTAGTGAGTTTTATATTTCGCCTAATATACAGTTATAAAGATTCTTTGAATGAATTAAAATTGTCTACTTGTAGTAAAACCTTTAATTTTATAGTCAATTTTTAAAAATATTGTGGATGTGTTGCTTAAAATCGTTTGTAAATTTATGAAATTTCTTTTTTATCCTCCATCTGTCGGCGAACACCGGAAATATGCGGTTAATGGCAGATATTGTACACTGTCATTCTCATTTTTTATTAAAATATTTTCACACTAGTTAAAAAATTTGTCATTTTCATAGCGAATATGCTGCTCATGAAAATCCATTTTCCATATGCTATCGTAGAAAAAATTGTATTTCTTACGCGAGATAAAAACATTTTACGTTTGTGTAATTGCTCCACTCGACGCTAGCGCGTCTCGTGAACAAATTTTGACTCACGAAAAAGCAGCGTTTTCATCTCTTGTAGCAAAATGTACTATTATTTAAATAATATTGTCTGAAAAATAGTATGTTTTCCTCCAAGAGATGAAAATACTGATTTTTCGCGAGTAAACATTTGTTCACGAGACGCGCTAACGGCAATTGCGACAAGCTTACGAACGAAAAACGTTTTTATCTTGCAAAGGAAATGCAATTTTTTTTCTACGATTATCGTAAATTATTGAATTAGAAAATAACATAACATTCAAAATTCATTTTCTATTTTTCTATTTTCTTTCAGACCGAAGTATTACATTCATGAGGTCAAAGTGAAATTCTTACCCCCACTTTTTTTGGCATTTCTCGACGTTTTAGAACCTACTGATTCTAAAAAAGCAAAATAAAATGTATGTCTGTCTGTAGGCCGTCCGTCATTACCTACGCTGCAGGGAAAACCGCTGGAGGGATTTAAAAAATTTTTTTCTAAAAATAGGTATACACTATACACACAGTGGCGTCATTTCACCAAAATCTTAGGGGGGGCGAGAATTTAAATGACATAAAAAGATTTTTTTCGTAAAACATAACATACACATTTTTATACACACATATATTTAAAAGCATTTAAGTGCATGGACTTAGAAATAAAAATAAAATGCTTTTGAGCTACCTTGGTTACTCTGCTAGATCTTGGTCTTCTGGTGTCGTTTCATCGAAGCGAATGCCGCAAAGCTCTGCAAAATCCCTTAATTTTTTAAAAATAATTTTAAATTTAGTATCATCTCTGCATTGTTTAAGCATCAAGAAAGTAGTTTTAATTATAGCGCTTGTGATAGAAATTATTAAATCTTTGCTTTGTATCTGTTCAGAGAGTGAATTTGTAAACGACAGCAGATCGTGCAGCATGAAAAAAAAGGTGGTTTTTCTATACGATCCCGGGCATCCCGGGATTTAAAATTTATGAGTGACGTAGTCCCAGGACCCATAAAACACCACGGGATTGCAATCCCTACGTGACTCCTCTTATGTCGAATCGTTTTTTTTTTGTTTGTTTGTTTGTTTTCCTTTATTTGTCTCAGAGAGAAAGAGTTATGTCTATCCTACACTGCCCAGAGCCAAATCGTTAAAATGTGGGACAAAATGCAAACATTCTTCCAAATACTAACTAATTAGAATTTCTATTGCGAGCAAGTGGGACGATGAAAACGTGCTATCTAGATTGTGAATAAATTTACTCTTTAATGCTTTCCTTTACTATTTAACTCTTCAAAAAATTCTTTTATTTTAATTGGACATTTTTCAACCGTTAGGAAATGTGCTTACAGTGGTTCGTACATTTTCAAAATTCTTTCTAGTGCTGGAATTACCGCCATCCAGCGAGTTTCACTGTATCCAATAAGTTGGTTATGTTCGACATTACTTTTGCCGCAAAACTCCTTCAACTTAAACCAGTAAAGACAGTAAAATATCCAAATTTTTTTAACACTGCCACACTGCCAACTTTTTGTCAGTGTTAAATAACAACAAGAAAACAAAATAACAACAAAACTTGTTTATGCTACTGGAGCTGGCGGCTTATAGCAACGCTTTTTTATGTTTATCTGTATCTATATGTCTTAATATCATAATGTCCACTGTTAATCTGCAAATTCACTGCGACTGGTAATACAATAAACTTTTGCGTCGTTATATTTTGATTTTTTTTATAAAAGGATAGTCCAATTCAATATCGTATGAGAATTTACGTAAACGTTTTCTATCCGTCTTGGTTTGCAGGAGAACTTTTTAAATATAATTTTAAAAAATAGTATAAATACTTAGTATAAATAGAATACCTTCTATAGTAGCTCAAAACTTTTGTTACACAAGTAAAGAGTGCAAAACAATTGAAACAATTTATTTTAATTTTACTAAATAATTAATATCTTTTCTGTATTCTGTAAGTATAAGAGGTATACAGTATACAGTTTCAAAAGATAGAACAGTATATCTTTTGAAAATCTATACCATTTATCAAGTTGCTGTGCTGTTTACTTTGTTCTTTATTGAGAAAAAAAATCATAAATTAGAAAATAATAATTTTACTTTTGAGCTACCTAGTTAAAGTGTGTTTTAAACAGAGTTTGAAACGCTACTTATATCACTAATTTACTTTGTTCTTTCAGAGTGCGTAGCTTAAAAAAAATATAACACTCCCACATACAGGAGTGAAAATAATAAAATATCATTCTTGTAAAATATTCATTCTAAATTGAAATAAATATTTTCTTTCAAGTACTCAAAACTTTTATTTTTGCTTCAAATTTGATGCTTTCCTACGTAAAATGCTTCAAATGATTCGTTCAATTATTCATGTATATTCATGTATTCATATTGAAAAATGAATATAAAGGGTGACTAATTTTGTTCTTTTGCAAATCGAATGAAAGAACAGGAAAATGTAATCTGTTCCAAAGAAGTAAAATCGAAAAAACAAAAATTTTACTCTTACGAGTAAGAACGATATTCAAATTATGAACATTTTAATTTTTGAATATTCTTTCAAAGGACTGAAATGAGTGCTCAAATAAAGTAAAATTGTAAACTCTGGTTTGAAAATTTAAATCTTTATGAATTTATACGGAAAACTGCGTCTTTTTAAGTAGAATATTTTTTCTACTCCTATCACAGTAAATTATAAATTACATCACTGTATCCATGACATGTAAATTGATTATTTCAAATAGCGTGGGGTAAGTAAAAAAAAAGCGTGCGGTAATGGATTTTCATATATATATTACCGCACGCTTTTAATAAAAAGAAAAATTTTTATTTAAAGAAAAATTTGATTCTAAAATTAAATATTTCAATTCATTTGACACAGAATAATGCAAAGCCTACCACAATTTGTAAACTATTTGCATTTAATTTGTAATTCGTAGTTCATTTTTTCAAGTAATTATATGCGTTTGGGCATTAAAACAAAGTCGTAGAAAAAGTATATAACAAATCTCGAGTTGTAAAGCATTTTCCGTGCTCGTGAAGATACTGCACTCGACGCTACGCGTCTCGTGTGCAAAATTTTCCCTCGCATGTAAAATGCTATTTACAACTCTAGATATGTAATATACTATTGTGTTTTAGTTTTCATAATATACTTTCCATCTCTTGTATATACACCGGAGAGATGTTTCTATAAACAAAGAAACCTTTTCGCTGAGGTAGATGTGTTAGACATTAAAAGATATTTGCAAAATTATTGAAGTGAAAAAAACTGAGTTTAGTATTTCTAAGAAAATTATTGTTCAAACACTATTTTAGTAAAAAAAAATATTGCACTGGTTTGTTCTCTCAATATAGTTAAATCAACATATACATAACATTATACAATCTGCAAGAAAAAACTGTGAAGCCATTGCTTTGACTAAGATATTGCGCAAACTGGTGGAAATATTTGTTTCGTGGGACGCTTCATGAGACAAATTTCTCCGTTCGACAACGCAATGGGACATTTCCACGCAGCGTGGGACGTCTGGTCAGTTTACTACCCATAAACGTGCGTAAATTTTTCATTTGATTCAAAATTGCACAATTATTGCGAGCTTCTTTTCAATCTATAAGAAAAACCTACCACAAAAAAATAATAGTTTCTCCCTCCCTGTGACTGTATAAAAACAATGAACAAAGATTGACGTTTAGGATACGTTTTGGATTTTATTTTAACCAACCAAACATACAACTTTTGCTATTTTATGAATTAAAACTTATAGTCCATATAGCGAAAAGAATTTGTCAGCAAGTTTTCATAACATACTTTGAAAATATTTACATAACTTAAGTATTTGTTCGTGTTGTTAGAAAATATTGCTTGTCCATTATAAAACATTCACTATTATAAAATCTCTGGAAATAACACAAAAAATTTAAATTACTCCCGTAATTATTTTCCTTCAATTTATAAAAATTAGCACAACTATCAAGAAAACTTTAGATATGTTATAGGATTTTACATTTAGAATTGTTTTTAATTTATTGTTTTTAAAAAAGTCTTGTAAAGTTTGTACAATATGATATAGATAAAAAACAGGGTCAAACAGTCAGGGTTCATACCACTGGCAATAGCAGTGAGATATCTCTAGCCAATGGTGGTGGATGAACTGTATTTAATCAACGGTAGCACCCTCAATCTTAGCTGTGAAATAATCCTAGATGATGAGACGCTATTGCTTCCTTGAAGAAACGAACCTTCATATAACTATGTGTGGGCTTTAATCATTAAGAAAGACGGTGCGTCACAAGATCAAGGAATATGCAACCGGCTGGATTATTGGCAACTACATTTTTGTTTTGTTTCAGCAAATTTTTGTCAAAATTTGCTATTTACTTTTTAATTTACTTTTATTTTCTTTATTCTATCATAAAATATTGCCCTATGTCATATTTTGTCGGTGATAGGATTTTTTGTTTAGTTATCCATTCTTTAAGAAAAAATATAAAAAACAAAAAAAAGGAAGATTTACGTCCAACAACACCTTTGAAAGTATGTTGTTGTGGGACCTTGGTCTTAAAAGGTTTTTAAGTGTTATTGTGACACATATTGTAATTCCTACTACACAACACATTGTATTAAAAAAAAAAAAATAATTAGGTAGTGTTCTCCTGCATGTACTTACTTTTAAGTTTATATAAATTACCAATGGCCAATAACAATTGAAATTTGAATGTTAAATACTGCCAATGCTCCCCCAGCCCTACCCAATTGACGTCCCTGTACACAAGGGACAGGTCCGAAAGGACTCTGTGTTCGATAACTGTACCGGAAGTGTGTCAAAAAAATCATTATGTGTGTCAAAAATAGCAAATTTTCATATTTTTGGCTTAAAAAACGTTCATTTTAAGTGATAACGAGTAGGAACATTACATTTGGAGAAATCTTGATTGGTATGTGAGATCAAAAACTAGATTATTGCATTATAATTTTGTCAAAAAAATGTTGTCAAGTGTGTCAAAAGAAAGATTTTTATTTATTTTTTACCTAATTTTTTGGGAAAAAATAAAATTGTTTGTTTGAAATGAATTTTATTATTATTATTGAGAACTACTTATGGCATTATAAGTTTGTCAAAAATATGTTGTCAAGTGTGTCAAAAGAAAGATTTTTATTTATTTTTTTACCCAATTTTTTGGAAAAAAATAAAATTGTTTGTTTGAAATGAAATTTTATTATTATTATTGAGAATTATGGCATTATAAGTTTGTCAAAAAAATGTTGTCAAGTGTGTCAAAAGCAAGATTTTTATTTATTTTTTTACCCAATTTTTTTGGAAAAACATAAAATTGTTTGTTTGAAATAAAATTTTATTAGTATTATTGAGAATTATGGCATTATAAGTTTGTCAAAAAATGTTGTCAAGTGTGTCAAAAGAAGGGTTTTTCTTTATTTTTTACCCAATTTTTTTAGAAAAAAATAAAATTAATAGTTTGTATGACATGATATTTTATTATTATTATAGAGAATTATGGCATCTTAAGTTTGTCAAAAAATAATGTCAAGTGTGTCAAAAAATGATTTCATTTATTTTTTTAGCCAATTTTTTGGAAAAAAAATGTAGCTGTTTTTATGACGTATATGTAACTTTAAATGAAATTGGAAATTGGAAACATGGAAATTTTTGAATTTGTCATAGTTTTTGAAATATTTTTGGAATTTTGAAATAGTTTGTATTTTTGATTTTGTAATAATTTTTGCAATATTTTTAGAATTTCGGAAAAAGTTTTAATTGTTGATTTTGTAAGAATTTTTGGAATATTTTTAGAATTTTGAAAAATTTTTAATTTTTGATTTTATTATAATTTTTGGAATTTCGAAAAAATTTTCAATTTTTGATTTTGTAATAATTTTTGCAATATTTTTAGAATTTTGGAAAGTTTGTATTTTTAAGAATTTTTGAAATATCATTGGAATTTAGAAAAAGTTCAAATATTTTTTTTTTTTTTTTAATAAGAAGTGTTGTGTAAGTAGGAATTACAAAATGTGTCACAACAACACATAGATACTTTTTAAGACCTAGGTCCCACAACAACATGCGTCTTGAGGTATAGGTGGACGCTTTTTTTAAATTTTTGTGGATTGAAGGCACTCGAGACTATTGATTCGGGCAAAGCATTCCATGTGTACGATGTACGCACAAAGAAATCTCTTTGCATTCTATTACTATGACAGTGAGTAATCTCGACAGTTCGACCGCCCGCACAAACCAATTGACGAGTAAAACGGGGAAAAACATATGTCTGAGGCATTATGGACTTGATTTCATCCGAGCACTGCTGGTGACGATATTTATAAAAAACAACGAGATCAGCAACAGTGCGACGATGTTGCAGGGAATCAAGACCTAATGTTAAATCTCGATCCCCAACAATTCGTATAGCTCGCTTTTGAACAGAGTCCAAAAGAGCCAGGATAGTAACAGATGCAGCGCCCCAAACTTGACAACAATACTCCATACAGGGACGAATATAGGACTTATAAATGTGGAGTAATTGATGCGAAGTAAAATATTTTTTACATCTATTGAGGAGGCCGAGTTTTCTTGACGCGCTCTTTGCCATGGCCGTTATATGATCGTTCCAGAGTAAGTCATTGGATATTGTGACTCCCAATAAACGAATGCTTTCACATTCGTCTATTTGGTTGTCACACATATTAATTGAAATATCGTTGGGAACCTCGGTCTTTGATCTGAAAACAATCAATAGCTGTGTTTTGGTGGAATTAAAATTGACCAATTTTTGTCTCCCCAATCGGCAACTTTTTTTAGGTCCTCGTTTACATTTATGGCAGCATCTCTCCGGACGGGATTAATTCGTTCATGCATTTTACCCTTTGAAGATAGGGGGACGAATGACTTGTGCAGTGTACTATTATCTGCAAAACTATTTATTGGGTTACTGGTGATTTGCAACAGTTCGTTGATATAAATTAAAAATAAAGTGGGAGATAAAACTGAGCCTTGGGGTACACCAGCGTTAATTAATTTGGACTCAGAAGAAAAGCCATCTATAGATACCGAGATGTATCGGTTAGACAGAAAATTTTGAATCAACTTCACGACTGCGGGATGAAAACCGTACGCAACGAGCTTGTTGATCAAGTTGGCATGCCAAAATCGATCAAATGCTTTTGAGATGTCTAATGCGATCACGTACGTTTCACCACCTTTCTCAAGTATGCTATTCCAAATATGTGCCACATAGTTCAATAGATCGGTTGTTGATCTTTTGTTTCTAAAACCGTATTGGCTGTCAGATATCAAATGGTTGTCTTCCAAAAATTTGGATATGTGTGAATTAATATAGTGCTCGTATATTTTAGACATGACTGGGAGTAAGGCTATTGGTCTATAATTTGAAATATCACATTTCGTTCCTTTTTTTGGGACAGGCTGGACATTGGCCAACTTCCAGCAGGATGGATAAATACCAGATTTATAGGATTTATAAAATATTTTGGTGAGGGTTGGTGCAAGTTCTTTTGAAAATGTTTTTAGAATAACAGGAGGAATGTTGTCCAGACCAAAAGCTTTGTTGTTGTTTAACTCCCTTAAAAGTTTTTCGACAATTTTGGGTTTGAAATGTAATTGTTTCATATTGACTCCTGAAGATTGGATTTGAGGAATTTCTTTAGGAGTTTCTAAAACTGTTGAATTTGAAGCAAAGCGTTCCGCGAACAATGTAGCTTTCCTTGCAGGGTCAGTAATGATTGAGTCACCATCAATGATAGGAGGGATAGAAGATTTAGTACCACAATTTAAAGAATTAATGGCACTGTAAAAACTTTTGTCAGAAATTGACATACTCGAAAGTTTTGCCGCTTTCGCTCTGTCAATCTCTGCTTTTTCGTTTTCAATTATCTGGTTTGATATTTTATTAGCCTTTAAATATTGGGATCGATTAACAGAGTTCTTTTTATGAATCCAAATATTAAATAATCTACGTTTGTTTCTAAGAGCCAATTTGGCTGCTTTCGAAAACAAATATTTTTGTTGGGGTTTCATTATTGAAAAGGGAACGAATTTGTAAATACCGAATTGAATGGTTTCAGTAAAGTTTTGAGCAGAAACATTTACATCGTCAGTATAAAAACAATGACGATCAAAAGGGAAACCTTGAAAAAAACTTCGGAGACCATTGGTGTCCATTTTTGAAAAGTGAAATATTTTACGGGATTTGGGAACTCTAGTTTGTAGCAAATCAGTTTTGATAACTGATGTGATTAGATAATGGTAATGGAATTTCCAATTGATTTTATTCTAATTTTTGGAATGTTTTGGAGTTTTGAAGAAGTTTGATTTTATTTAATTTAAAAATATTTTTGGAAGTGTTAGTTTTGTAATAAATGTTTAAACAGAGATAAAAAATACTTGTACTTTAACAAAGAGTTATGTTTGATATACATCGCTGCCCAAAAATAAAAACCATGTCCTCATAAAAGTTTTTTGCCGAAAACTATATACAAATTCTTAACCCAGACCGAAGTCTTGATATCTCAGAGCTGTGAGATTTCAGCCCTGGGAACTCACCCGCTGTGAGATTTCAGGATTCGGGAACTCTAGTTTGTAGCAAATCAGTTTTGATAACTGATGTGATTAGATAATGGTAATGGAATTTCCAATTGATTTTATTCTAATTTTTGGAATGTTTTGGAGTTTTGAAGAAGTTCGATTTTATTTAATTTAACAATATTTTTGGAATTTTGATTATAATTTTCCGGCAACGTATTGATGTTTCGTGTTAGTTTTGTAATAAATGTTTAAACAGAGATAAAAAATACTTGTACTTTAACAAAGAGTTATGTTTGATATACATCGCTGCCCAAAAATAAAAACCATGTCCTCATAAAAGTTTTTTGCCGAAAACTATATACAAATCCTTAACCCAGACCGAAGTCTTGATATCTCAGAGCTGTGAGATTTCAGCCCCTCCATATTTTCATTGCTGCTTTGATTTAAAATTTTATAAATCTTGACATGAAATACCATAGCAACTACGATTTGTTATTTAGCGAAATAGTACATTATGATGCTAGGACGTAAAGCTAAAGATTTTGGACGTATGTGGAGTTTGCAAATCAAGGCGCTAGCCGAGATTTGCACCTACATTAAGTCCAAAATAGCTTACGTCCGTGCATCATATACTATTTTTTATTCGCCGCAAGCAAAATATTTAAAAAAAAAATGTTTATTCTAAATTAAAATTATAAATTTGCATAAATTTTGAAATAAAAATATGTGGAACAAGTTACCTTTGACAAAATATTTGTTATCTTTTCCAAATTATCGTATAACTATGACAGCAATGATAATAACTATTTGAATTGCAGAATGAAATTTTGCATTTAAGGGTTGCTTTGATTGAAATTTCTATTTTTTATAGAATTTAAAAAAATACAAATGTTTTTTACTTTTTTTGACGTAGCTATGACAACAAAATATATGGTTAAAAAGTGACACTTTAAGACCGCAAATCACAGTAATAAAGTTTAGTCACAGTACTTTAATACATAGGCGAATAAAAATAAGTTTACACTAGTGGAAGAAAACCATTTTCACAGAGGATTAAGACTGCTTAAAAATAGACTTTTCATATGCTACCATAGAAAAAATTATTTTAAATAATTTTAACAAAAATTCAGTTATATCGAGCTCGTTCTTGATATTTGAATTTGCTAAATTATATTTAGTAACACATGTGAAAATTTTTATTTACTGAGATATATTTAGGTTTTTATGATAAACGATACGACATATGTCATGACGACATTGAATTGTAGTTACGCATACTGTTACAATATATTGTTCCCGATACTATTATTGTTTGCTAGAGGATCATAATCAACAAAAATAAACCAATAATAAAACTTACTTCAATTAACTAATTAAAAACGGTTTTCTAAGTGACAATTTCAAGTTTGATGGCAGAAAAAATTTTTAAACAATAATATTGAATTTCTGTTTAAACAAATACATATTTTTTTTGTTTAAACAACTAAACACGTACACAACGTAACGAAAGAAAGTATTACTAAAAAGTAAAAACACATGACGATTGGAATATTTATTTCATGAAAGTATGTATGTACATATCTTATATTTGCGATTCTCTTGTAAAACAAGAGAATATTTACTCTTTATTAAAAAGAAAATTGTGATGTATGTAGTTAAAAAAAGACCTTTACTTACAAGAAAGGTTTATTAAATTTTCAAGAAAAGTGTATAAATAATAGCGTTACTGAAATAAATTTAATAGATTTTTTATTCGCCTACATATTTAAGTGGTACTTTATTACTGTGATTTGCGGCCGTAAAGTGTCACTTTTTAACCATATATTTTGTTGTCATAGTTACGTCCAAAAAAGTAAAAATCATTTGTATTTGTTTAAATTCTATAAAACATAAAACTTTTTATCAAAGCAGCCTTTAAATTCAAAATTTCATTCTGCAATTCAAATTATTGTTATTATTTGTTGTCATAGTTACACAATTAGTTTGAGAAAATAACAAATATTTTGTCAAATGTTACTTGTTCACCAATTTTTATTTCATATTTTATGCAAAATTATAACTTTGATTTAGAATAAACAACTTTTTTTTAAATATTTTGCTAGCGGCGAATAAAAAATAGTATATGACGCACGGATGTAAACTATTTTAGACTTAATGTGCAACTTAACATACGTCCAAAATCTTTAACTTTACGTCCTTGCATCATTATGCACTATTTTATTCGCCTATGTATTAAAGTGTTACTTTATTACTGTGATTTGCGGTCTTAAAGTGTCACTTTTTAACCATATATTTTGTTGTCATAGCTACGTCCAAAAAAGTAAAAAACATTTGTATTTGTTTAAATTCTATAAAAAATAGAAATATTTATCAAAGCAACCCTTAAATTCAAAACTTCATTTTACAATTAAAATTATTGTTATCATTTGTTGTCATAGTTATACAATAATTTGGAAAAAATGACAAATATTTTGTCAAAGGCAAATTATGCAAATTTATAATTTTAATTTAGGATAAACATTTTTTTTTTTAAATCATTTGCTTGCGGCGAATAAAAATTAGTATATGATGCACGGACGTAAGCTATTTTGGACTTAATGTGGGTGCAAACTCCACATACGTCCAAAATCTTTAGCTTTACGTCCTAGCATCACTATTTTGGTCTATTTTTTCTTTCGGTGTTGATCAAAGTGCCGGGGGGTCCACCATACAACTGCTGACTTTTCATTTTTCACACTTGTTAAAGTTGTTGGGAGCATACAGAGTTAGTTCAATAATCAATTTTGATGAATCTTTGACAAAAGATGTTGATTTAAATGACAAAGGACTAATTAGTTTTTGGATGATATTAGGATAAGTGGTGGGGGACCTCCCGAACACATGTACATTCGAAACTTCAATAACGCCAATTCCGGTTTGTCACTTCCGACCAAAAAATTTTTTTACTTTTTCTACTCGTACGACAGAATTCATGTCTGTTGGGATGCTACAGAATTCTTTAATGTTTTTATAAATAGAACTACGCGAAATTTATATCATTGATTAGCCATTAACTGAAGTCTTTCATGGATATTAGCTCACTATATATCCAGAACATTTTGTTTCCAGAGCTGTGGTATAGTTAACCTATGCATCAGCGTCGCAATATTTTTAATTTGATTTATTAACTCAATTCGATTTAAATTCTTTTAACCTTACGTTTGAAGGAAGCTTGGAAGGAATGTTTGAATTTTTTATAAAAAAAATTAATCAAAAAACCGTCGATCGACCGATTCATGCTTCCAGTAATGTCCAAATAACAATAGCCAAGTGCTGTTTACCATTCATGGTAGAAATATTCCCATTCTATGAATTCATACAAAGTATTGCCTAGAAATTTAATGCAAAAAATCCCATATAATGTAAAAACATTTCCATAATACAGAATCTAATTACAGTGGAAAAATTCAACATAAGTAAAATAAATAAGTGATAAAGAAGTTTCAACTTCGAAATTGTCATCGCCTCACGGCGTATTCGATAGAGTGTCTGCCTAAGGATTCAAACCAGGCACTGAGGAGGAAGGTTCGAATTCATCCGAAACACGAAAAATGATTAGTGGAGTTTTTTTCCTGAGAAACTTCCAAACATACCTTTGAATTGAAAAAAATTCCAATTACTTCTTTACTTACTTGAGTTTAAGTGATCTCAAAAATTACATAATTTATTAGAAGTAAAGTGTAATTTTTTATAGTCGTATCAATTGAAAATGAATATGAATTTTTTATACACATTTTTTTTTAATAAAAAGTGTTGTATAGTAGGAATTACAATTTATGTTGCAACAACACATAGATATATTTTAAGACCAATGTCCAACAAAAGGGGTCTGAGATGTTGAAAGACAAAATGTTTTTCAGGGTTTAAATGTTTTTTTAAATGATGGATAACCAAACAAAACACTCTATCACAAAACAAAATACATGCATAGATCAATATATTATGATAGGATGTAGATAGTAGAAACTTAGAAAGTAAAACTAAAATAAGATATAAAGCGCAATTTCAATTAGCATGTGTGACGAACAAATAGACGAACGTATTGGCGTTCGTTTATTGGGAGTCGCAATTTTCAATGACCTACTCTGAAAAAATCATATAATGGCGATGGCAAAAAGCGCGCCAAAAAAACTCGGCCTCCTCAATGACGTAAAAAATATTTCACCCCGTACCAATTACGCCACATTTATAAGTCCTATATTCGTCCTTGTATGAAGTATTGTTGTCAAGTTTGGGGCGCTGCATCTGTTTCCATTCTAACTCTCTTGGACTTGTATGCCATGCGCATTGTGGGTGATCGAAATTTAACATCAAATCTTGATGCCCTACAACATCGTCGCACTGTTGCTGATCTTGTTGTTTTTTATAAATATTGTCACCAATTGCCCGTATTAAATCGGATCCATCATGCCTCGACCATATTCTTTATTGCAGGATCAAATTACAGGATCAAGAATAAAATTCGGTTCCAAATAATCCAGTTAGTGGAATATTCGTTGATCATGTGACGCACTGTCTTCTGCAAGTATTAAATCCTAGATATAGAGTTATATGAAGGAAAATACATGAATTTAAATATTTAAAACCATATAAAAAAACAATTCCTAATTTTTAATTTAATACAATTTCTTTCTATTGTTAAACACTAAATGGCATTTTATTTCGCAAGCAGCGCCTACATTTAAAGGGGTTTGGGAAGCTGCAGTAAAGTCTTTTCAACATTTTTGTTCTTGTTGCCACATCAATTATTTGACAACCCTTCATAACCGTCCAAATGCTGATATAAACACTAGACTGGTCGTTACAAATAAAATTGTCTATTAAAGACGCTCCCTAAAAAAAATCTTTGTGGCCAAAAAACCAAGATTTACAAAATAGTTGAATATTTCATTTAAATTTACTAAGTGATCGTACATATGTTTGACCATCTTTCAAATCAAATTGGCTTCACTTACTTTCAAATTCATCCTCTTTTAATATTCCATAAAACGACCTCCTTTTTTCAATATCATAATTATTTGTAGTTATCTTAAAGAAACTTCGAACCGGTGATAATTCCTTAATTAAATTGCCATTTTTAAAGTTATGCCGATTTAAACTATAAGATCGCCAACGTCTTTTATCGAATTTGTCACAATCGTATAGAAATGTATCATCATAATCAGGCATTTTAATATAATTATGCTAAACACTTTTTATTATACTTTAATTAAGTATTATCAAAAATAGACAATAGCAAATATAAATATTTAACTGAAACTATTTATTTGACAAACAAATAAAAACAAAATTACATTTTTTTCACTTTATAGATGGGCTATTATTTTGAAAACGTACATTTTTTTGTTGATTTTTAAATTTTTGATTTTTAAAAAATCTGAAATTTTGATATATTGTTGGCATTGACGAAAGGAAAAAAGTAATTTCTGCTTTTATTTTTTGAGTACTCTGAATCGGAGTTATACGCGGTTGAATTTTGAGGCTTTTTCACGTAGTTTTTGGTAATGGTGGCAATGTTTTGTGAATAGGTGCCACAAATTTCATCCGACTTACGTATATTTTTGCAAGTAAAAAGGAAAATAATTGAATAATTGAAATAAGTAAGTTTAAAATTAATAACTTTTCTCTTTTCCGCTAGGCGGCGCGTAAAACCTTGGTTTACTTCAAAGCTCATATCTCAAAAAGTAGGCTTTTTTTTTTTTTGTTTTTCACAAATTTTAAAGTAAACATATGCAGCTATGAAATTAAGAAATAAAAAGTCAGCAATTCAATATGGATTTTTTCTTACGATTTTTTAAAGTTTGGTATATGAAAAATTCACATGTGTTTTTTTATTAAGTTAATAATCCTGTACTAAATGTGGATCTAATAAATTAAACATTTCATATTTTAACACCTGCAATAAATTTGAACCATTTTCTGTGCGGTTAAATGGTTAAAAACTTATTAAAAATTAATTTAAGTTAAGTGGTAAAATAAAGGAATTTAAATTATTAAAAGGGTGTGTAAAATGTTTATTCATTTTAAAAGATGTCTATTCAGCCCCTTTTTACTAATTAAAATCTCATTAGAGGCTCATAATTTTAACATTTAAAATTTCTAATGACGCCCACAAACGGTTTTTGACCAAATTATACTTGCATCCAATCAAAATATATTAAATTGTACCTACCTAATTTTACCTGATTCTACCTATGTCAAAACTATTTCAAGGGTATATATATATTGATTGGATCGCCTTATAATCAATTATATTCCAAAATATTTAGAAGACATAACGTTTAGAAAAGATAATAATAGAAATGCCTTTCAAATTGTGCTGTAACTTGTACGGTCTCAAAAATCACCAGCGGACATCAAAAAATGTGAAACTGGTCACACCAACTGTTATTCAAAAAGCTGTGACCCTAAATTTTACTTTGCGTGATGACCAGTTTATATGTGAAACATGTCGCACTTATATCTACAAAAATAAGGTAAATTTAATTATTTTATTAAAATGAATAAAAATTCATATGCAACTAATATTTTCTATACAGCAGCTTTCATGTTCGGAAACTATCGATAGTGAAATTATTTCTATAAATCAGGATGTTGAAAATGTTCCAACGAACGAAAATATTCAAATACCTCCAGCATCTTTAGATTCATCACCAGTTTCGGTTGATACTATATCTCCACCAGTTCCTGAACTACTTAATGACATTTTAGAAGATATTAACAATGTTCTTGGAAGGTTAGCCGAATCTCCTATCAAACAAAATCATATTACAACAGGAAGTTATAAAAAAATTGCAAGTGTCACATCGGCAATAAGTCAAAGAATATTTCAAGTAGATTCAGTTAAAGTGTTATCACCAAACGAGGAATGTGAATATACATCATGGCTTATGAACTTTAAAAAAGAGTTTAAAGATGCCAGCTGTAAATCAAAACAAGTGTTTTTGTTGACAACTCTACCACGTAAATTTTGGTCAAATCAACGTATCCAGGATGAATTTAATGCATCAAGACGACTGGTAGAATTCACCATGGATCTGTTGGAAACAGTAGGTCCTTACAGTTGGCCTCAAAGCAAACAAGTGCACAGTTTGTCACAAAATATAGTAAAACAAATTCAAACATACTTCTTATCAGAGGAAATTAGTAGAACAATGCCTGGCCTTAAAGATGTTGTTACTATTACAGAAGGATCGACAAAAATTAAGAAATCAAAGCGGTTGGTGTTATCGACCCTCATCGACATCTACGAAATGTTCTTGGAAGAAAACAAAGAGCTCAAGGATTCCACTGTTTTTTACCGGATAACACTACACCCGATAAAATAATTGCCAAAATGTTTTCTTTTTCTGATGATCATAAATATTTCAATTTAAAGGCAAAAAAAAATATATAAATTAATTTTTTAATGTATTTATTTATAATATTGATTAAATTATAATGTTTATAGGAAAAATATTTTTTTCAATGTTTTTTTCTAATGTTAGTGTTGGTGATGTTGAAATTATAACAAAATCTTCGATCATATGGATCTCCAATTCTTATTCTGAATAAAAACCTGTTTCTCTATCAGAAATACACAAAAAATGGTTCAAATTTATTGCAGGTGTTAAAATATGAAATGTTTAATTTATTAGATCCACATTTAGTACAGGATTATTAACTTAATAAAAAAACACATGTGAATTTTTCATATACCAAACTTTAAAAAATCGTAAGAAAAAATCCATATTGAATTGCTGACTTTTTATTTCTTAATTTCATAGCTGCATATGTTTACTTTAAAATTTGTGAAAAACAAAAAAAAAAAAAGCCTACTTTTTGAGATATGAGCTTTGAAGTAAACCAAGGTTTTACGCGCCGCCTAGCGGAAAAGAGAAAAGTTATTAATTTTAAACTTACTTATTTCAATTATTCAATTATTTTCCTTTTTACTTGCAAAAATATACGTAAGTCGGATGAAATTTGTGGCACCTATTCACAAAACATTGCCACCATTACCAAAAACTACGTGAAAAAGCCTCAAAATTCAACCGCGCATAACTCCGATTCAGAGTACAAAAAAAATAAAAGCAGAAATTACTTTTTTCCTTTCGTCAATACCAACAAAATATCAAAATTTCAGATTTTTAAAAAATAGTTGTTTTTTTTTCGATGTACGTTTTCAAAATAATAGCCCAGATAATATTTTATGCTTTATTTAAAACACTTTACTCCCCAAAAATATAACATTAAAATAACTATATTTAACTTTCAACTATTTTTATTGATGTTAATGAATTTTGATTGCTTTTTTTTAAATTTATATGTCATTGTATATAAAACTATTCAAAATTATAAACAGACACATAAAAATACAGATAAATTCGCGTTCATAACATTAATAAACAATTCAAACTATATTTAATTTTTTTTATTTATCAAGAGAAAATTATATAGACAACCGTATTAGACCGCACTACGATTCTCTCTAGATTCCACCGAAAATAAAAAAAATAAAATAAATATAAAAAGTGCGATCGACAAATTTATTAAATTCAAATTTTTTTTCCGATGCTACATGAAGCATGAATTTGTTAAGATTATGGTTTATTCCAACCAAACAAAAAGTGAAAAAATAATATCTACTACGGTTTTCCAGGTCGAAAATTGAATTATAGACCAGGGCCAATCTTGTTAAAGGAAAAAAAAATTCTTAACAGTATTATTTTACTTTTAATTTTTGTATTTTGTCATCAAAACACTTTGACATGATAATTTGTAAATACTTACGAATCACAAGAAATAAAAAAAAAATTCTATGTCACAGCCTTTGTGTTTTTTGAGTTTTTAGTTTTTACCTATTTAATTGCAGTTTAAACGATGATTTTGGGACTTTGAAAGCCAAGATTAGTTAAGTATATGTAAATTACTTGTATAACATAGTATCGTATGTGAATTAACGCTTTTTATGAATGCAAACGTTTATTTACAACAAAGAAAAAGAAATTCATGATTTGAAAGTAGTTTTTTCGGTTTTACGAGATTTTTTAACGAAATTTTTGTACCTAAACAATATTATATTTTAATTCTATATTAAAGTTGGGATTTCAACGAAAAAAATTAGCACTGATAAAGCTCAAAAATCAAAAATTTCCTAACCAAATTTTTCGATTGAAAATTAGGTCTTTTTTTTAATTTTCTTCATAAAACATCGAAAATTAAATATTTCGCTTTGAAAAAATTTGGGACTGTTTGAAACACAAAAACGAACATTTTCACCGATTTTCATGAAAATATAAAAACTTTTGCTATAGTTATAAATTAAAAACAAAAAAAACGGTTTTTCGCACTTTTCTCGATAATTTTGTGGTTATGGTCAATAATGGCCAGTAAAAAGTTTTAGATTTTTTTATTATCTACAACTTTTACATTTAATATTTTCCTATAGGATGCACAGTTTAGTCGCAAATCGTAAAAACCTAATACAAACCACTAAAAACGTATATACTACAACCCCTTTCCGGGACTTTTACTCAGTTCGGTCGATTTTTCCTTAATTACTTAGACCATTAACTATATTTTCCGACCATTCGTATACTGCTAAGAATTTTTCGTCTATTTCGATATTTATAACGGTTTGGCCCTGGTCTATTAATTCGTAATCCTAACTTATTTGGTAAAACTATCGTATTTTGTTTTGTAAAAACATCACGATGGTGTAAAAACATTGTAAAAACATCACCGAGTACTCCATTATATGCTATCGGACATTGATATATGAGCTAACGTGGCATACCATTGCAAATAGCATGAGATATCATTAACCATGGTGATACCCTAGGGGTGTAGACGGATAAACTCTATTTAGTCAACTGTATAGCACCCTTTTTTTTTAAGGCGTTCATGCTCCATGTAGGAGCGTTGCCAGGTTGATCAGCTTTGAATATTCACCACGGTCATTCGCAACAGCGACATAATTACCATGGCAGCCGATTTTTTAAGGTCGTTTATTACGTCAGTCTCCCATTGTAGTCGTGGTCTACCTCGCGGTCGCCCACTCCCTGGGGTACTAACGTACATTTTTCTAATCATTCCAGACTGTGAATCGGCTCGTAGAACATGCCCAAAACCAAGCAATCCTATTAGAACGGATACAACCTATTATATCAGGACCCTGAAGAAGGTCTCTGATCTCTAAGTTATACCGGGTTCTATACTCTCCATCGTCTGTCTTAAGTGGACCAGAAATGTAGCGTAGGATCTTACGCTCAAATACAGGTAAATGCGATTCGTCATTTTGTGTAAGGGTCCACGTTTGTGACCCATACATCACAACCGGTCTAATCAATGTCTTGCATAACTTGAGCTTGGTGTTAGTTGATACATACGGTGATCCAAGGAGAGGTTTAATTGAGTAGAAAGTTCGATTACCTGCAGCGATTCGAGCTTTTATATCTGTAAGTATGCTGTTGTTTGAGTCAAGCATTGATCCCAAATATTTAAAAGATTCAACTCCCTCAATTCGTTCATCGCCGCACATCAAATCTTTCTTCTCAGCCTCCCTTGAAACATTCATATGTTTGGTTTTATAGTAGTTAATTTGCAGACCAATTTTTCTAGCACCACTCTCAAGCGACTTGAAAGTCTCACTCATAACAGCTTCAATTCGGCCAAGGATAACAACATCATCAGCGTAAGCAATCATCTGTACTGAGTTTATTGACAAGATATTGTTATTAGTCGGTAGTTTCTTTTGACGGCACACATATTCCAAGGCTAAATTAAAAAGTATAGGAGAGATAGCATCACCTTGTCTTAAACCGGAGTCGACTTTAAAAAACTTTGATATTTCGTTCTCTACTCGTACACAGCATTGAGAGTTCTGTACTGTCATTTTGCATAGTGATACCAGTTTACCAGGAATTCCAATTGACACCAGAGCAGACCATAGAGTCTCTCGTTCGAGAGAGTCGTAGGCCTGCCTGAAAACAATGAAAAGTTGGTGCACAGGTATGTTGAACTATCGGCACTTTTCCAAAATCATCCTTATCGGGAAAAGTGCCTCGGTAGTACCTCGGCCCCGCCGGAAACCACACTGATATTCTCCAAACAGTTGTTCAGCAAAAGGATTGATTTTGGATAGCAAAATGTAAGAAAAGATTTTATATGCTGTTCAAAGGAGCACAGCATTCCTATTCCTCTGTAGTTTGCACATTGTAGGCGATTACCTTTTTTATGGATTGGTATCAGCATAGCTGTGTTCCAGTCCTGTGGCATGGTTTCAGTCCTCCAGATCATTTGAACAAGTTCAAACAATCTTAAGGATAGAGTTTCGCCACCATGTACAATCATTTCGGATGTTATATCGTCGATACCAGGTGCTTTATTGCGTTTTAATTTAGACAGCGCCGCTTCGAATTCCTCTTTGGTTGGTTCGTCTACATGTACCTTTGACGCACGAATAAGCTTTGCTCGTCGCCCGACTTGTTGCTGGTCACTTAAGTTGAGAAGATTCTCAAAATAAGCGGCCCAAGTATCTTAAATATTTTTAAGGTCTACTTGTAGCTCCCCATCTTCGTTTTGAATAGCAGTCGATCTAGTTTGAGGGCCCTTCTTTAAGGTTTTAACCTGTTGAAAGAAGTTACGCGATTGATGTTCCTTATTGAAGCTTTCAATCTCCTCACACTGTCTCTTCCACCATTCTCTCTTCGTTCGTCTACATAGCTTTGTAACGGCTTGTCTTGCCAGTTTATAGTTCTCCTTCGTGGACCTGGTGTTGCGTCCTTGTAGACACTTCAGATAGCAATCTCTTTTGTATTGAATAGCATCAAGGCATGCTTGATCCATCCATGGCTTCTGGGAGTGGTTCTCTGGTCGTCCAAGTATTCCCTCAGTAGCGCTTAAAACAGCATCTTTGAGCAAATACCATGACTTATCGACGTCTCCATTTATGGTTTCTGATTTCTCCAATGTTTCGGCAATATGGATTTGATATCTCTCTTCTGTTTCAGCATTCTTTAATGATGAGATGTTAAAACGTTTCCGTTGATTGAATTTTGGAATGCCTGGATTTGGGAAGTGGAACCTTATCGTTGCACGTACAAGGAAGTGGTCACTTCCAATGTATGCACCTCTAAAGGATCGCACATCCAGAACGCTCGAAAAGAAACGTGTTGTTACTAGAACGTGATCGATTTGATTTCGAGTATTTCCATTCGGTGAGACCCAAGTCTGCTTATGAATCGATCGATGCGGAAAGAACGTACTGGCAATTCTCAAATTATTTGATAATGCAAACTCAGTCATTCTCTCACCATTATCATTCGAATTCAAATGCAAGCTGTTGGGCCCACCACATTTCCATAAGAGATATCTCTTCCTACCTGTCCATTAAAGTCACCAAGAACCATAATGAAGTCGCGTGTTGGTGTTTGTTTCATAACCTCTTGCAGTGCTATGTAGAAATTATCCTTCTCGTCGACGGTCTTAGCTTCAGTTGGTGCATGCACGGCAATAAGAGAAATATTGTTATATGTTTTTTTTTTTTTTTTTTTTTTTTTTTTAATAAAATGTGTTGTGTAATAGGGTTTAGAATATGTGTCACAACAACACATAAATACCTTTTAAGACCTAGGTCTAGACCTGGGTCCCACAACAACTGGCGTTCTGAGGTGTAGATTAACGCTTTTTTTAAACATCTGTGGGTTGAAGCCACCTGAGACTAAGTGTTCCGGCGTACCGCGTAGGTAGCGTACACGTAGGTAGCAGATCCTCTCACTGACCGGGATGAATTTCATCACGGCTTCTTGTATGCGTGCACCAACAAGAAAGCCAGTTCCAAATTCTCTTCGAGAAGGATGACCACTACAGTATAGAGAGTGACTATCCAAATCTTGTTTTCCGATTATCGGCTGTCTAATTTCTTGTAGAGCAATAATATCCATCCTATACCTATCAGCCTCTGTTTCTAGACTTATAAGAGCATCAGGAGCGCTCGGGCTGCGCACGTTCCACGTTCCGATTCTGTAGTCTGGTCCTTTTTCTTAAAATTCTGTTGTTGTTTCCGGGTCTGTTTTTCTCTTTCTGATAACCAAATTTAACATATTAGTTTTTTCCGGGGTTAGGGTGTTAACCTTAGGTCCAACCCAAATTATCGTGAATGGGTCCGTTCTGCATATTAAGGTCACCAGAAACAACCTTTTTTACACGTTTATATAGCGAGCCGATTGATTTAAGACAGACGCCCGCCCCTGACATGGAGAACAGACGCTTGAGTCGCATTGGTTGTAGAGCGCCAATTCGCCGTGATGTAGCGTCATTGACTAAGCAGTTTTTACTCTGCTTGTCTCCAATACACCAACCTAATTCTGTCAGCATTACCCAGGCAGCACGGCGTGGACGTCGAATTTCGGATTTCGCTACCCCGTATAGCACCCTTAATTTTATTATTAATGGAGCATTTATGAAGACACGCTATTGCTTGCTCGAAATATGAGCGCGTGAGCTTCCATATAACTTTATATATGTGGGCTTTAATCAGGAAGAGGAAGATAGTCACGTCACATAATTAATGAATATGCCAAAAACTGGCTGACTGACAGCCCAATTTTAGTTTTGTTCCTGCGAATTGTTTGATTTTCTTCATTTCTTGTTTGTTTATGCAGTAGACGTTCTATATAGGAACGTAGGTCAACAAGTCTCCCCTGACCTGTATTAACTTCATCAATTCACTCAATTTTATGGTCGAGGTGTAATTGAAGACGTAATTTAATGTTTCACTTGGAGACTTAATATAATCGATTTGTTTTATATTGGTTCCCATAGTGAAAACCCATAGTTTGTTTTCCCAATTTATCAGCTATATTAGCTGACTATTGCTTAATTGGAAACCGGTGTGTTTATGGTTGTTAATGTTTTGTTAAAAAATACTTTGATCTAGATTGGGATTCGAACAACACACTCCTCTATTTTATATATCATGAAATATTGTTCCTTGTCAGTTGTAATATGTAATAGTAATAGGAAATACATATTTTTTAGTAACCCATCCTTAAAAAAAAAAAAAACCGCAAACAAAAAATTTGCGTCTATCGTCCTCAGAACGAATGTTGTTGTGGGACTTAGAGCTTAAAAGGTTTTTATGTGTTGTAGCTGTGTGTGTTTCTTTTTTCTCTATGTTGTAATAAAAATCTGTTTAGATAGATCTATTTTAATTTATTAAGAACCTATTTCATTAATACAAAATAGATTAATGATCGACAAACGATGTTTCTTTTACTAACTGATGCGATGGGTCGTCGTACTCTGAATAGACCATACTCCCACGACACTTTAGTCTACCTTACATGTAATCTCTGTGAAATCGAATTTAATTTATAGAACTATCAGAAAATACATATCTCCCGAGCAGAAATTAGTTAGGGAAAACCTGAATACAGTCAGGGCGTGATCAGGGCCTGGTCAGACCTACAAGGGCAATCCCTATTAGGGCAATCGATGTGGGCCTGTTCCGGGCCTGATTTAGAATACCCTTTTAGGGTTAATCTTATTTGAATATATCCGGCCCTGATCAGGTTTTTCGTATTTGACCCCTAGCTGAAATTTAAATGGGTTAAAATTCACTAGAGTATTATCCATTTTAGAAATATATAGCTAAAATCGTTTCATGTATATTTTAGTTGTAGCTTCTTAGCTGAACGACTATAATAATAGTCATTAAGGTGGTGTGTATGTTTTAATTTTTTCCATTGTAATGTTTTTATTTTAATTTGATATAAATTAATCATATAATATATAAATATATATCAGGGTCTGGTCAGGATATCCCAATCTGGGCCTGACCCGATTATCCCAATCAGGGTCTGATCCGGTAATCCCAATCAGGACCTGATAGGGCAAAAGCGTTACACTCATGATCAGGGCCCAATCAGGCCGCCCTACCAATGCCTGATCCGGGTTAGGGCAAACCTGATCAGGGCCTTACTTGAGCCCTAACAAATTTCTGCTCGGGCGACTTTCTCATTTACTTAATTAATTTTTTTAATCACTAATTACACGGAATGAAAAGTTTGTTAGAACGTGGTTGAGAGGATCAATAGATGGTTATAGCATTTTTTAATTTTTATTATGAAATTTTTGTCATAATATTTTCGACCGTAGAAACTCTAAACAGTTTACCGAAATTAAATAATAAGCCAAGCTTACTATACTAAACGTAAACGAACCATTCTGTTGTAACAACTGTAAAGCACTTTTAGTTCGATTGCAGCAACGCATTTTTATAGTTGTTATTCCAATTTATTAACGAATAGAGTAGGGTAGGTAGGACAACCGAATTTTAAAGTTTGTGTAACAGAAAAATATTCGGTTGGCAAAAAATGAGGTTGTGGTGAACGAATTTTTTCTTTCAGTGTACAAAAGGCTATTTAGTTGGAATATAGCCTAGGTGAAATTTCTTTTATATAATCGGGGCTTTTACATAATTTACGAAAACCTCGGTCGGCCTTGAGATTTCTGTTTTTAATTACCTTGCAGACCTAATTAAATTAATGAAAAATTAGTGGTTTACTTCACATGTAAAGTACTACAGTGTTTTATAAATAAAGAAGCACATTTTGTCTAATAAGATCAAAATCTCAATTATTTCAAGAAATTTCACCGAGGTTACATGTTACCCCACATGTAACCTCGGTGAAATTTCTTGAAATGATTAAGTTATTAAGTGAGCTAATAAGTAAGCTAATAAGCTAATAAGTAAGCTATTTTTTATCAATTTAGGGGTGCCGGATAGTTGAAAACAAAAATCAGTGGCTGGCCAAAGTTTTCTTAAATTATATATAAGTGTCAATTATATAAAGAAATTTCAGCGAGGTTACATTCAAAATAAGTAGTCTTTTGTAATTAGTGAATACAAAAATTAAATAAAAATATTAATTAGCGTAAATGAGAAAATCGACCAATGGATAGATATTTTCTGATATAAGTTCTATAAGTTAATTCCGATCTCACAGAGATTACATGTGAGGTAGATCAAACTGTCGTGTGCGCTTGATATAAAAGTGAAGCGTTCAGTAGTTGTTCCATTGTCTGTACACGCAACATATAACACACTTCTAAAGATTGAATCTGGGCTTTGTTGATGGTGATTGCAAATGCCAACCGAATTGAGAATTGCAATCTTTTAAATTGAAATTTTAAATTAAGCGCAATTCTACAACGAAAGAAGCAGCAGCAGCAGGAGATCGATTCGGCGGTGGCATTCATAATTGATTGAGAACTAAGTTTGCGACTAGTAAGCACAGATCATCAATCATTATTAACACTTTCTTTGTGAAATCCATGTTTATATTTGAATATTCCTTCCATATTCTACAGAAAATATTTTCAACCATGTACGATATATAATTCTCCTATGAATCTGTTATAGATAAAGAAGAGCAAACTCGAGTATAATTGCGGTCAGTATAATTGCAAAATTGCAAACAGAGCCCGAACTTGGTTTGGATGTGACGTGTTGCGCGTGTCATTAATGCATACATTCCAGTGTCGGTACTTGAAATAAATTCAGAGTTTAACATGCACTGCAGAAAATTACATGTGTAACGCCGTTGACAAATCGCAATTGCTGAAAAGCACATTTAAAAATAACATGCGAAATCATTCATCTTGTTTTGGGATGGACGGATGTACTAGTGATTGCAACCCGGGTTTCCGGTATCCGAAAAACTGGCGTTTTTGGTTATTTTACATCACCGAAAAACCGGGTTTTATTACCCTTAAAAACCGGTTTTATTGTTAACAAAAAATGATGGAAACAAAACAATAATATAAATCATATGAGAAATTATAAATATATTGTGTGTTTGTCGGTTGGTCTGTCGAATTTGGTAGAATGTCGGGATACCTACATCATTGTTTCTTTATGTATATGTTACTTCATGGATTATAGTAAAAACCGACGACATTTTAAAAAGCCAGAGTCATTTTTATGCGCAGATACCACTAGATATAAAAGATTACCTATTTTGGAACCTTCCGATCTAGGCGCCAAAGTTTTAACAATTGTGCCACTTGGTCGGTTATATTAGTGTTGGGTTTGATCGTAGACACTTTTTTATGAATATTTTATCACATACGAATACGAACGCGTATATTGTTTTAAAAATAAATGCATATATATCACTACAGGTGAAAAAGTTTAAAAAATAAAGAAGTATTTTCCTCTCAGTGTTCATCAATTCGTCATTCAATGATTAAAATTATCATTTCTTTTTCATTTATTACGTATTGCTGTATATATTAACCAACTTAACTGTATTTATTAACAATTTTAACTAATTAACTATATTTTAGCTAATTAACTAATTAACTATCTTAACCGCATTAATTGACTTATTTATTAACTATTGCTGTTCTGTTACCAATGAAATTGGGAGTCGGTCACTTTACCGGCAAGATGTCTTCTGACTGCCGACGTGATCTTCAACTTTATGCTGTCACATTTAGACAAACATAGTGGCCAGCTGGCAATTGATATGAAAATGAAGCTAATATGCCGCATTAAAGAAAGACGAACTGATTTATCTAGCTTACTGCATTATCTACATAACAAATACCAAGTGTTTTGTTAAAGCTATCTACAATCAATTAAGTGCTCAACCACAGACAAAAGACGAAAATGATATTAGTCTAAACACGAAGGTTCGTCGTTAGTTGACCCACTTCGAATCTAATGGGGTCAGAGGCCCGGAAGAACTCGAGAAAGTGTACAATTTTCTTTTGTCGATTCCTCCGACAAACGTGGAAGCAAAAAGAGCATTTTCGGCGTCAGGAATCATATGCACAAAAATTCGATCACGTCTAGCTGATAACACAAGAGATATGTTGTGTTTAATGCGATCACACTTTTTGAAACAGAAAAATAAATAATTATATTATTATTTTGTTTCTTATAAAAATATTTGTGTTTTATTATTTTATTTTTGACTGAATTATTTATTATTTGCATTTGAAATAAACGTAAAATAAACTTGAATAGATTTTGTTTAAATTATTGTTTTTTAAACTCTGGTAGACATTTTGTACAAATTAATATATTTTGTTTAAAAAAAACCCGGGTTGAAACCGGAAACCGGCTTTTTTTTAGGTAAAACCGAAAAGCCGGTTTTAGAATATCGCCCCAAATTTGCAATCACTAGGATGTACCGTCCACCTATCTAACTTTTTTTTAATATGGTAGGTTATTCGTCGACACACTCTACTTCTTTACCTCGTATGAATAATACTTTATTTGGATGCCATCTTAGGTACATCAGTGCATTGAATCTTCTTACAGGTCCTCTAGCAGGCGTTTTGTCAACCTAAATTTTTGAAACTTGTGTGTATCACATAGCACAATGCCAATTGCTGTTTTGAACAAATGTACTAAACCATTTTTTTCGTGAAGAACTTTTTGTAATATGGAAACGAAAGACCTTTTTATTTATTTTTAAAAATTCATCATCGCGCAATTGATTATTGCCATCAACGATGAAATACATTTGTAGAAATTGAAACAAAATTAAAAATAAATTAAATTAAATATTGTAATTATTTTTAAATATTTATACTTTATTAAACTTAACATATACTATTTTGCAAAATAACAACAAGTGTTTTTATTTCAATTATATTATTTAGCATTATAATTGTTCTAGTTTTTAAAAAAATGTCACAAAATACCACTCGGTTTTGAAATTTTTAGTATTACATACAAAACAAACAATTTCCATGCAATGGGAAACAATGAAATGGAACATTTTTATGATAGTATGTATATAAATGTATGTATGTGTGTTGAATGTGTATTTCGAAGGTCTATTTCGAATTTTACTCTATAACAAGAGTATTTATATTTAAAGAAATTCTCCAACAATTAGCTAATTTATTTCTATGAATTGAAACCTCCGTTCCATTTGTATGTGCTACTGTTCAATTATCTAATTTTATTCGATAATTGTTTTGTTGCGTCATTTAGGGCCGATTGTATGAACAAGGATGGATAGAAAAAACACGATCTAACTCAAAACCTATCTCACGCATAAGAAAAACTTCACATACATTGGCATTTCTATTCAGCAGCAGTATCAACATCATAAAAATATAATTGTGCATGCATTGGAGGTCGACCATAAGCAGGAATTAAGGCACCAGTACGATGATAAAAAATATTATGAATTTTAAAATGATAAATACCACGTGCAATTCATTTCTTCATTCACAACATTCATTTCACTATTAACACCATTCATTTATGAATAAAAAACAGAACAAAATTTTCACATGCATTCACTTCCATGTACATAATAAGACTAAAATAAAATATAAAATACAATGTATAAAAGAATAACAAAATAACAAATATATGACTTGGGCATTTCCATTTCATATTGTATGGGGGGAGGTCGTTAAATTCAAAAATACATCTTAATTCGTCTATAACTTTTTTATTTATGATCCGGAAAATCCCAAAAATCTTTAAAACCTAAGTTACACTAATATCAGTTAGCAGTGAAAATTTGAAATGAATCAAAATTCGAATAAAAAAGCCTTAGGCTCCAGAAAGTTTTTTTAGCGTATTAATATTTAAGATAATTTACACTGTCCATCCAACCGCTAAAAGAAATTACAATTATAAACGCCGATGAGTATTTCGGGACAAAAAATAAAATTTAATTTTTAGCTTGTTTATGTTTATTTTAATATGTTGTTAGCTCTTTAAATAGTAATTGAAATTTGATTTTGTGAATTTTTGAAATATAAATTTATTTATTGTTAATAATTGACAAACTTTATTTGCTTGGTATTTTATTTATATTTAACCTGAATTTTAATAAAATATATGTTCAGAAATAAAAAAAATTTATCATCCATTCAAATACAAGAACTGGATCTTTTATTCGAAAGCTCTTTTAATCGAAAATTTTGTATTAACTTTCTAAAAACAACAAAATGACACCGCATTCGAATATAAGGACCAGTTCTTATATTCGGGGGAAGACTGTAGCTTGGTTAAATATGGAGATTGGTGGGGAAAAGTTACAGGATGCTTATTATATATTCCAAGAATTTTGTGATAAATTTCCATCAGCCGTGTTGCTATCAAAAGCACAAGTTGTTTGTTTTACTGAACAAGAGAAATATAAAGACGTGGATTATCAATTGTAATTTCCGAAGGGCGGTGATAATTCGAAATAATTTTTTGCCAAAAATTTCGAAAGCAAGTATATTAATAAAAGCACGAGGCTGTAGGTCGAATGCTACTATCAATACCACTTGCTTGGGAAATTTTTCAAAAAATTATGAGAATTTATCAACGAACGAGTGGAATTTATCAACGAACGAGTGGAATTCGTTTAGAAAATTTTTTGCCATTTTTTATTTATTTTATTATTAATTAATTAATTTATTTTCAAAGAAATACACAGTTAAGATAAAATATCTTATAATCAGGACATCTCTGTCCTACAACTGTACGTAGTACATATATTAAGTTTAGTGAATAAATAATTCATTCATTTGCTATTGAAATAACAGAATAGTTTTGATTTAGTTTACAATAGTGTTAGATTTACTAAATATAACTTAATCTAAAAATAAAAATAACAATTTAGCCATTCATCGATATGACATCCAAAACTAAAAGCTAAAAGGAAATATATTATTAAACTATATCAATCAACCAACTTAACCTCAAATAATGCCTTCCTTAAACTCCCAACAGTACTGCTCCTTTTGACCTCAGTCGGTAATGCATTCCATAGTTGAATAGCGTGAACGAAAAATGAATTCGATGTGACTAAGTAAGAAAATTTAGGGACATTCAAGTTATAGGTTCGGCCAGATCGGCAGAAATTTAATATTTTATAAAGATATTCAGGACATTTGCTTTCCATAAGTCTGTAGAGGAAAATAATAGAGATCCTATTCAAATAGGTAGTGAGTGAGCACCCAAGTAACTCATTAGATACATGCGAAATGTGATCATACTTTTGTAATAAATACACAAACCTGACACATGCATTGAAGGCAAGCTTAAGTTTGTATGAACAGTTATAGTTCAACTTGCTAAATATAATAGAGGCATAGGTAAAATGCGGCAAAATTAACGAATGCTATAGGTGTTGTCGTGTTTTAAGGGGGAGATACCAAGCAAATTTCCACACGCGACGTAGAATAGAATACACTGTTGCGCAAACTTTATTGATATGATCTTCCCAACGCAAATTATGATTCATAATGATGCCTAAATTTCTTATCTTTTGGATAAAATTAATGGAACAACCATTTATATGAACAAGGGGAACTAAATCCGTATCTGATTGATGATGTGTTATTAACATTGCTTGCGTTTTTTTCTCGTTCAGGTTAAGACTATTAAATGTAGACCACTCATAAATTGCCTTAAGGTCTTGGTTCAACTTGCTAATTTCTTGATCTGCTTCTTTCTGGTAAAATGGAAAATAAATTTGAAAATCATCAGCATATATGTGATATGAAACATATTTCAGAATAAATGGCAAATCGTTGATAAATAATGAGAACAGCAATGGACCTAAAATAGAGCCTTGAGGCACACCCGTTTTAACATCAGTAGTATAGGAATAACTATTATTGGAAAACACACATTGAGTTCTGTTTGAAAGGTATGACTTAAGCAATTTGATGGCAGTAGAAGAGAAATTAAAATATGTGTGTAATTTTTGAATGAGGAGTTCGTGCAAAACACTATCAAAAGCTTTTGTGAAATCTAGTAGGATTAGAACAGTAGCTTGCTTAGCTTCCATATTTTGTAACAGATCATAACAAATTTTCAATAGGGCAGTATTGGTGCCATGTTTAGCTCTAAACCCAGACTGAAAATCATTTAATAGTTTATGTTTATTGATATACTTAGTTATTTGGTATTTAATTAGCTTTTCAAAAACTTTTGAGAGTGCGGGAAGGATGCTTATTGGTCTGTAATCTGATAAATTGGTTGGCGTATGTGTTTTTGGTATTGGTAATACCTTGGCAGTTTTCCATGCATTAGGAAAAGTGGAGGTGGTAATTGCATGGTTGAAAATATGTAATATTATATGTGAAATTTCAGGATATATAATTTTAATAAACTTAATTGATATATTATCAAGTCCAATGGCATTAGATTTAATTTCTGAAAGTGATTGAAATATATCCGAGGAGGTAACATGTGTGAAACAAAAATTAGAGAATTCAAAAGAACCTTGAGGCAAGTGACGGCTATTTACAGTAGTCGTTTTTGAATTCGACTGAGCAAAATAACTATTGAGTTCATTCGCACAAAAATGGATTGGTTGTTTAGTACCTCCATCATGTATTCCAAGCTGACGTAGATTTTTCCATAGCTCTTTTGTCGTAGATTTATCAGGAAAAAGAGTACTATAAAATTTTTTTTTAGTTTCTTTAATCAATAAAGTTACTTTATTTCTCAGCTTTTTGTAACATATATGGTCTACGGCCAGCTTAGTTATTTTCCAGTGTCTATATGCAAGATCCCTTTCAATCATATATCGTTTAATTGTACTATTGAACCACTCACTAGTATTGGACTTCATACGTGACTGTTTAATAGGTACGGCTATATTGAATATATAGTTAATGTTATAATTGAAGATTTCTAATTGATCATCTACGCTAGTACATTCATATATATTACTCCAGTTTAATAAACGGGTTTCATTTATCAAAAAGTTCATATCAATATCCTTCCATGATCTATAGAAGTACGTTTCGTTATTTACTAAAGTTTGTGGTACTGCATAGGAGCAATAAATCAAATCATGTTTAGAGACCCCTGGAACAGAGATCTGATTTGAGAACATAATTTTGTTTCTCTTATTGGTAATAATATAATCAATTAGCGTAGACGAGGTTTCCGTAAAGTGAGTAGGTTCACTATTAATAACAGATAGTGAGTAAGAAGATAAAAAATTCATGAAGTTACGCGTTTGCGAATTACTTGAATCAAGCGCATTGATATTTAAATCACCCATTATCAAAATATCCTGGTAGCATAAATGAAACTCGTTCAATGCTTCCTCAATATCTTTAAATCCATATAAGTCAGGTGGTTTATAGAATACAGCTAGTAGAATTTGTGAGTTTTTGAAATTAATTTCAATTAATATATAATCGGTTTTAGAATGAGTTGACTTTTTTTTCAAGACGCATTTAATATTGTTTTGAATGTAAACAGCTACCCCACCACCTCTTTGCCTCTCAGAATTATTTCTATCACTTCTTAAAAGATAAAATCCATCTAGTTTTACCTCCGAATCTTTCACAGAATCCGTATACCACGTTTCAGAGATGCATACAATATGAATACCTGTATTTGAAACAATATGTCTTACCTCGTCCAATTTAGAAAAAACACTGCCACCATTTAAGTGCATAACATTCAATGTTTGCTTATATTTTTGTAGAGATGATTTTAACACCACATTCGGAATACAAATTTCGTTCACATGTTCAACCATTTGATAAATCTACTATCAAAGGACCAACACTGCTGACAGAAATAAGCAAGGACTTCTGAGGCTTTCCGCTGAATATTGATATAGTAACATAATTTGATGCAAAAAGATAACTACGTTCCACTTATGCCTAAAATATATAAAATAAAAAATTACAAAATATGAAATATAATACGAAAAAAACCTTAAATTCATTAAACAACACTTTACGTCGCTGTACCGTGCTACTATTATACGAAACAAAAACATCTAATTGGATGTAAGTAAAATCAGCTTACTAGCTTCATCTAACATCACGGGTTGATCATCTTTAGTTTTCTTGACATGAACGATTCCATTTATAGTAAAAACAGAGAATAATTGTTTCACTTTTTTTAGGTTATACGCTGATTTAAATATGCTGTAGTTATGTTTAGTCAAATTTTCATTAATATAAATCCTTGAATCTGTGTTAAACCCAATGCATCGAACACTTATTGTTTTAAAAGTGAAATAGTGTTTGAAAAATTTTTTCTTTAACTGAATTGATGAGAATCGTATTAACAACGGTGGATCAACCATCTTCTTGAACTTTGTATTTGTACTATCGGTAGAAATAAACTTACTGCCTTTTAGTCGAAATATAGTGGTGTTATTATCTATATTGCAATCAATACACTTTGCAATTTTTTCTAGATACTGTTGAGGTACTTCATTATCTAGTAAAGGAATTCCAGTAATTAACAAACTGTTGCTGTTATGATATCTTTCGATGGAATCAAGCCGCCGTACACACTCATTCGTTGTGGTTTGAATAATTTTATTAACTGAACTAAGATCCATCTTCGCCAGTTTATTTTCAAGTTGTTGCAGTTCCGTCATTTTTACTGTTATTTTGGTTTCCACTAATTCCAATAACTCTAGTTTAGATTTTAGACGATTTTCTAAATCACGCATTTTGACTTCAATATTGTTTGTAAGACTTACATGATTCTTTTGTATTTTATTTTCAAGTTTGCCAAATCTGGTTTCAAATTCTGCAAATTTTGTTAGTAAGTTGCTAATAGATTTTGAAACATCATCTTCTGTAAAATCATCGGGCTGTGTACAAGATCTTGTTCTACCATAAATTGGAGTATTTGGCTTAGATTTCGGTGGTGATTGAGGTGTTACATTATTATTAGGCATTTTGAAGTTTATTCGAGCATAATCACATCAACCAGCAATCAACAACACATTCCGCCTTTAATATAAGTTGAAATACAATTGAAAATAAATTTTAATTTCGCTTGATGTATCTAACTGCAAATTTGATGACGATTATCAACAAACTGGATATAGATTACTTTTGTGTTTTTATATGCAAGTTTTTTTTTTAAATAAAATAATGTTATTTTATCTTGCATAAATTATATTTATTTCACTAATATGCACTTTTATAAGTTTAACTATTAAACAATTAACAAAAAACTAAACTCACTCCAACTTTGATTTTCGGAATAACTATAAATTAAATTAGAATAATAGAAGCACGATTACAAATGAAAAACACTTCTATTCAATCATAACGAGATTTTTCATTTCTTTATATATTTTTTATGAATTTTACGTTGGCCTACGTTGATATCAGTTAATTATTTCAAAATTAGACTGATAATTTTTAATATACCAGTAGGCCAGACGTATAAATACTTGTTATTAGTATAATTCAAATGATATTGGTGAAATTGAATGTGTAATATTTTGTGCAGTGTATATTTTTGTTTTTCCTTTCACTTTATTATTCCTATACAAAAAAACCAGTACACATATATAATTTTGTATTATTTTATATTTATATTTATTATCACATATATTTTTATATAAATTTTCAATCACAATATAAATATTAAATATAATAATTATACTTCACAATAGTTTTAGTTGAACCCAATATTTATAAATTTATATATTCTCCTTTCAATATGGCTGATAGGGATGATACTCCTTTTGATATTTTATTTTTCTTGATCCGATCTGTGTGGCAGACGATGATGAAAAAGAAATTTGTTTGGTAAAAATTTCTTGATTTCGTTTTATTTAATTTTGTCATGTTGACAGTAATACAGGTAAGATATGTAATTCATCTATTGGTTGACAGATGGCGAAGCTAAACAGTAACCACAATTACCAGCGAACTATGTAAGATGCATGGAATGTTTAGATTTATGTTACAAATGTTTGTTAATGCTACACAAGATTAATGTTTGATGTAATAAGTAGCGATCGCAGTTGCGGCCTGTATTATGCTTATTTTCTGGTTATATATAGAAGCTTAGTGATGAAACATACTCCCCACGCTGACGGAGTCAACAAATTGGGAGCTTGCATATTTTGGTGATTGGTCGCTTGAAAGTTGATGTTGCAGTTTTAACGGTTACTACACGTATAAGACCTTCTGTGTCAGGGTGAACTTCTACTATTTTAGCAAGAGCCCATTTCCCTGGTGGTAAATTATCTTCTTTTACAGTAACCACATCACCCGGTTTTAGATTTTCAGATGTATTTTGCCACTTATTCCGCTGATGTAACGTATTGAGATACTCTGATTGGTATCTTTTCCAGAACTGTTGAACTTTCTGTTGTACTAATTCCCATCGCGTGAGACGATTTGTTGGAGTTTCACTGTAGTTTCTTTCGGGGATCAATCCGGTTGCAGATCCGAACAGAAAATGTGATGGTGTAAGAACATCAATTGTATGATCATCGGTCACGATTGAATATAGCGGTCTAGAATTAAGCAGCACTTCTATTTGAGTTAACAAAGTTGACATTTCCTCAAAGGTTAAATGAGCATTTCCAGTAAACTTTAGAAGATGAGTTTTGACGGACTTCACAGCTGCTTCCCACAGTCCACCAAAATTGGGAGACATTGGTGGAATAAAATGCCACTGCGTTCCATATTGTGCTGAGTACTCTAAAATAGAACAATTTTTATTACTATTCAATTCACCGATTACCCTTTTTAGCTCTCGATCAGCTCCTATAAAGTTCGACCCATTATCTGTGTAGATCTCTGCGGGCACTCCTCTTCGGGCTGCAAATCTCCTCAATGCAGCAATAAAGGCAGCGGTAGTGAGGTCACTCACTGGTTCCAAATGCACTGCTTTCGTTGACATACACACAAAAATGGAAATATAACCTTTCACCAGTTTTGCGCCTCTGCCCCTTTTTGTAGCCAGCAATATTGGTCCTGCATAATCTATTCCGCATTGAGTAAATGGCCTTGATGGAGTAACTCTTGACTTCGGCAGGCAACCCATTAATTGTTGTGAAGTTTTTCCGCGAAATCTTTTACAAGTAACACAATCCTTTAGTTGCGTTCTTATTGTTGCTTGTCCCCCGATTATCCAAAAATTTTGACGTATAAGATGAGAGGTAAGAGTTGGTCCACTATGTAAATTTTTGATGTGTGTATCTTGTATAATATACTTTGTTAAAATATGCAACTTTGGTAATATGATGGGATGTTTCGCATCATATTCTATATCAGCTTGTTGTAGTCTACCTCCTACCCGAAGAATATTGTTTGCATCAAGGAATGGAGAGAGAGAGACTAATTTGCTGTTGTTGGCAACTCTCTTTGACACCGTTAAATCTTTGATTTCTTTAAAAAATTCTTCATGCTGTGCCCATTTAATACAGATAAAAACTGCTTGTTCTCGTTCACTGAGTACGTTTTCAGTGTGCCGTAGTTTCTTCTTCAGGTGATTGTAATATCTTATAACATACATTAAGATTCTGACAATTTTTTGAAAAGATGAATATTTTTCGAACAGGATTGAAATATTGTTATAGTTGGTTGTCGCAGTATATACTTCAGTCCTTTGTTTTTTACATTCTTCCGTCGTTGACAGAAGCAATTTTTCAGTTGTTGATGAATAGCAATTGTTTAGATTAGACAACCAGATTGGACCGCTCCACCATAATGATAATGTGGCCAATTTTGATGCTGGCATTCCTCTCGATATATGATCTGCCGGGTTGTCTTCCGATTTTACATGCTGCCAATGTGATCTTGGAAACCTTTCCAAAATATCAGAAGTCCTATTTGCAACAAACGTTTTCCACTTCGCAGGATAGTCCGAAAGCCAGGCTAGAACTATTGTGGAGTCCGTCCAAGCAAAATACTTGGCGTGTTTTGGTAAAATTTGTTGTACAGCTTGCATTAATTTTGCTAGTAGATGAGCACCACATAACTCCAACCTTGGTAGAGTTACTTGGCGAATTGGAGTAACCTTAGATTTAGAGGTTAATAGATTAATTTTAACTTCACCTTCCTTACTGATTGTTTTTGCGTAGATCACAGCACCATACGCCTTTTCGCTGGCATCACAAAATCCGTGAATCTCTAAATTTTCTAGTTTAAGCTCTACATGTCGTTGAATTTTAACATCTTCTATTCGGTGTATTTCTCTTCTTAAATGTTGATACGCTTGGCATAATTCAGTTGGTAAATCATCATCCCAGTCAAGTTTTAACAGCCATAGACGCTGGAACAGCATCTTAAATTGTATGGTGACGGGCGATAACCAGCTCAGAGGATCAAAGATCCTGGATGACTCAGATAGTATTGTTCTTTTTGTAATTTTCATTTCTGGATTTATATTCACATTGAAACTAAATGTATCATCTAAAGAATTCCACTGAAGTCCAAGGATTTTTGCTTCAGGAATTTTTGTATCACTAGGTTCAAAACGCATAGATTGCTGTTCAGTGGACACGAGAACTTCAGGGGAACTTGACATCCATTTTGTTAGATGAAAACCTGCTGAACTTAACAAATTGGAAAGATTTTCTTTTAGGTCTTTGGCGTCTTCTTTCGTGTCAGCACCTGAAATGAGATCATCTACATAAAAGTCATTCATGATTATATCTGCTACATCTGGATTTGCGCTTCTATTCTCGATAGCAATCTGCTGAAGACATCGGATTGCTATGAATGCTGAGCTGGAAAGACCGAAGGTTACAGTGGTTAATTTATATTGCTGTATTTCTTTATCAACATGATCTCGCCAGAGTATTCGCTGAAAATTTGTGTCACCATCAGCCACCCTAATTTGATTGTACATTCTTGTGATATCAGCAGTCAATGAAATTTTGTGTCTCCTAAATCGCATAAGTGTAGACCATAGACTGGGTTGAATGGTTGGACCAACCATCATCCTTTCATTTAAAGAGACACCGTTTGCACTTTTAGCTGAGCCATCAAATACAATTCTTGTTTTAGTAGTCAAGCTACTTGCCTTTGTAACAGCGTGATGCGGAAGGTAAAAATGCTGCGACACATCTAAAAGTGTTTCTGTTTTAGTGAGTAGTTTCAGGTATCCATTTGAAATATACTCATCTATACATTTTGTGTATTCATTTTTGAAAGCTGCACATGAATCAAACCTTTTTTCTAGCCCATAGTACCTTTTTTTTGCCATATAAAAAGAATTACCAAGTTTTTTTGCTTCTTTCTTAAATGGAATTTCAATTATGAATCGCCCATCGGAACATTTTTTACAGGTTTCAATGAAATGTTGTTCACAATCCTTTTCTTCTTGTGTGAATTTATTCTCTGTGGGAAGCACTTCTTCTATTTCCCAAAATTTACGAAGCGTGCTATCCAAATTCACGTCAACTTGAAAATTAACCACCGAAAAGTTTGATTCAACATTATATGAACCATCTGCGGGTTTGGCAGAGGTTCCCGAAACAATCCAGCCAAATATCGAGTTTCTTGCGATAATGGAAGAATTCTCAATCGTTCTTTGACCATCCAGTAAAAGGTAAAAAAATCGATCAGCGCCAATTAGAATGTCAATTGACCCTGGTCGACTGTATTCAGGATCTGCTAGTTTAAGTTCATCCAAAACCTTATATTCCTTTAATGTGATGCTGACGCTCGGCACTCTGCAAGGAAGTGTAACCAAAACCAACGTATCTATTGATATCTTGTTGCTATACTGATGTAGGGAGTGAGCAGTTACTGTTGTTACACCCTTTGTTTTTAAAATGCCGTTTGTCAAACCGGAAACCGTAACATTTGCTGTTCTTCTTTGTAGACCTAGTTTTTGCACACATGATTCGGTGATAAATGAGGCTTCTGATCCAGAATCAAGCAGCGCACGACATTTCTGCATTCTTCCAGTTACATCTGCAATTAACACTACAGCTGTGGGAAGTATGGCTTTATATTTTGTGGGATCAATTTCTTGTTTCTGAAAGGCGATTGATGTGTTGTAAGTTTTAGTGCATGTGTCTGGTTCTGGGTTGGATATTTCTGCCCTATTTAGGTCGTCGTTTTCTATATGCAAAGTAAGGTGATGTCTTTTTTTGCATTTACCACATCTATATCTTGATCGACATACTACGGCTTGATGATTTGCGGCAAGACATACAAAACATAATTTCCGTTCCGCCACAAATGCTTTTCTATCTGGGATATTTAATTTTAGGAACTCTTCACAGTTGTTTAAGTAATGTTGATCATTACACTTTGCACAAACATTTGCAGTTACATTTGAATGCAGAGCTTTCACATTTCTGGATGCATTGTGTCTGGCGCTCGTCGAAGACTGGTTCATATCAATTTTTTCTAATGCATTGCCCCTTTTTCTAAGAAAGCTGAAAAAGCTATCCAATGATGGATAGCACTCATTAGCCACTTCAAGTGACCAAGCTTCTTTTGTTTCACGGTCTAATTTTTGCACAAGTGAATAAACAAGCCAAGGATCTCTCTTTTGCGCGTCTTCCCCTAAAACCTTGAAACCTCTTAAAACTTCGTCCGAAACATCAGCCATGCTATGTAAGCTCTTCGCTGAAGCCTTTGTGATACTCGGTTGGTCTAAAAACTGTTTGATAAGAGAGATTATTACAAGATCTGGTTTATCATACCTTTCAATTAATTTATCCCATGCTTCTTCATAATTTGCATCGGTAAGATCCATGTGTCGAATGAGAGATGCAGCTGGTTCGCGAAGAAAGTTTTTTAAATATTTTAGCTTGTACACCTTCGAATATTTTGGATTGTTGTGCACTGATGCCTCAAACAAGCCACGAAATGAAGGAAATTCTGCATAATTTCCCGAAAATGTCGGCAAATTTAAAGGAGGGAGACGAATTTCATCATTTTTGTTAGCTGAATGGAATTCCTTCAGAAATGACTGCTGATTAATGACCAGGTCATCGATCGTGCAATTCATTTTACTATTTTCCACATTCTCTCTCACTTCTATCTCGATTTTAAACAGAAAATCTTTGGCTTCATAATATTGCTTCTCTATTTTTAAAATTTGTTCTTCATATTGATCGGTTACAGCTGGCTGGTATACGCGATCTAGCTCTTTCATTTCTTTCCATTCGTCATTAAGCGATCGGAGGAGCGTTTGAACAGCGCTTAACTCGGTTTGTTGATCACAAGCTTTCACCTTTTTATTTATTTCGACTATTCTACGATAAATGCGTTGAAGTGCTCTTTGATCAGCCATATTGCTAAAAATATATAAAATCTAATAATTGATTTAAATAATTTAATTTTTATTTTGCTGGAAATCCTATTCCTGTTGGATATCCGGCTCGAAGGACCATGTAATATTTTGTGCAGTTTATATTTTTGTTTTTCCTTTCACTTTATTATTCCTATACAAAAAAACCAGTACACATATATAATTTTGTATTATTTTATATTTATATTTATTATCACATATATTTTTATATAAATTTTCAATCACAATATAAATATTAAATATAATAATTATACTTCACAATAGTTTTAGTTGAACCCAATATTTATAAATTTATATATTCTCCTTTCAATATGGCTGATAGGGATGATACTCCTTTTGATATTTTATTTTTCTTGATCCGATCTGTGTGGCAGACGATGATGAAAAAGAAATTTGTTTGGTAAAAATTTCTTGATTTCGTTTTATTTAATTTTGTCATGTTGACAGTAATACAGGTAAGATATGTAATTCATCTATTGGTTGACAGATGGCGAAGCTAAACAGTAACCACAATTACCAGCGAACTATGTAAGATGCATGGAATGTTTAGATTTATGTTACAAATGTTTGTTAATGCTACACAAGATTAATGTTTGATGTAATAAGTAGCGATCGCAGTTGCGGCCTGTATTATGCTTATTTTCTGGTTATATATAGAAGCTTAGTGATGAAACAGAATGATGTCATTACATTTTAGAGAATTTCATTGTTTTAAATTAAAATAAAACTAAGGCAAAAAATGTTCAGTAGTAATCTCCCAAGGACGGTGATAATTCGAAATAATTTTTTGCCAAAAATTTCGAAAGCAAGTATATTGAAAATAGCACGAGGCCGTAGGCCAAGGACTATTATCAATATCACATGCTTGAGGAATTTTCCAAAATATTATGAGAATTTATCAACGAACGAGGGGAGTTCGTTTAAAAATGTTTTGCCATTTTTCACGTTGGCCTACTGCGATATCAGTTAATTATTTCAAAATTTATTTGATAATTTTTAATTTAGCTTGTCGTCAATATTTGAACGTGATAGATTTGTTTCAACGCGAGGCATACATATATGTATAAATTAGTGTTTGAGGAATTTTTAACATTACAAAACACAACAGTAAACCTTTGTAATGACATCACAGTTTTTTATTGGGGCATCAAGAGATGATTTGATCGAAATTATTATTATATGTATGATTATTGCTGGTTCATCTTTTGATTTTGTTCATCTTTGGAATGAGAATTGCATTCTACAAAGCGTCTATGGATGACGCTCTAGGTTTTTTGGATATGTGAATTATGGGATGCAATTTGTAAAAGCCTACAATCAACATAGGTTCCACAGGACTGGATTTTGATTTATATAATTTTTGTTAATTTATTTTTGTTCTGTAAAATTATTTTCAAAAAGGCATTCTTATATAGTTTTTTAAATTTTTTCTGTGATATATAACAGATTTCCAGGGTCAGGGTTTCCGAATTATTTTTATAAAAGTCCAATCTCTATACAATTTAAATATTATTTTATTTATTATTGAAACAAAACACCGATTACCATGACTAATATTTAGCATAAATTGTCTTATGTCAAATCGTTTTTTTTTTGTTTGTTTGTTTTCCTCTCTTTGTCTCAGAGAGAACCAATTATATCTTCCTATAGACGTGCGTAAGTTTTTCATTTGATACAAAACTGTACAATTATTGCGAGTCTTTTTTAAATCCATAAGGAAAAAACCCTACCACAAAAAAATAATAGTTTCTCCCTCCCTGCGATTGTATAAAAAAAAGTTAACAAAGAATGACGTTATGGATTTTATTATAACCAAACATATAATTTTTGATATTTTATGAATTAAAAATTAATTTTTCCATAATAAAAAAAGTTTATAGGGAGTTTTAATAATATACTTTGAAATATTTTCAACATAACTTAAATATTTGTTAGTCTCGTTAGAAAATCTTGCTTGCCCATTATAAAATATGCACTAGTTAAATAATCACTGGAAATAAGACAATAAATTTAAATTGCTCTCGTAATTATTTTCATTCATTTTATAAAAATTAGCACAAATATCAAAAAAACTTTAAACAATGTTTTAGCATTTTACATTTAAAATTGTTTTTAATTTATAATTATTATTAAAAGTTTGTGGTATTAAACAAAAACAAATCAAAATGGAGAAAAGAAAAATTGAATATGACAGATGAGTGATTACGATTTTGTGTCTCTCTTCATCCAATTTTAAAGTTATGTTCTCTTTTTTTACTACGAGAAATGTTAATTTTAATTTCAACAGCTCTGCTGCCATATCAAAATAATTCCTTAACTGAAATGTTAAAAAACTATTTTTTCTATTTTGCGTCTAAAATAAAGTCATTTCGATACCCAAATGCGTATCGAAATGGCCTTCATTACGATACGCAAAGTTTTGTCTTTCAAGGTTGGTCACATTGGTCATACAAACGTCAGTGAACATTAAAACGAATAATTATGTAAATAAAATTAATAAGAATATCTAAATTAGTGTTAAATATTTTAATTAGTAATAATAACAAAATTTCAAATTCACTATTTTTTAATAAAATACACATTTTTTAAAATTTCAAGACAAAAAATGCAAAATAGAAAAAATAGTATAAAAAACTCGTTTCGTAAGACGTTTTATCGCACTTATCTTTTAGAAAACTCCCCGCTGCGCGGGTCGTTTTCTAAACAGATTGCGTGCGACAAAATCGTCGATTATGAAACTAGTTTCTTAATATACTTTTATATAATTGCATCATAGCTGACGAAGTTTATGGTTAAAAATTAAAAATTCTTAGAGATATCAAAAACTAGTGTTTCATTAACTCAAAATAAACATAATTTAGAAAATTTAGAAAAACTCAATTGATTTTCTTAATCTTTTTTTCATTTAACAATAATTATTTTAAGGAATGTTAATAAGAAAATTATATTTTTAGATTAAAATGAAAATGTTCCAGTTATTATTGTACATATTTCTTAATCCGTATAAGAAGAATTCAATAGCAGAATAGCCCACATACTGTTCTTGTTTTAAATTTAGACCTTGTAAAGTGGAAGATGATTTGATTTTAGATTTTGTGACGATTAGGATTTTGTAAAAAGTCATTTAAAAACAATATTCAAACTAAGCCATTATTACCAGGGTTGTTCCTTTACGCGTAATCTAAAATAGATTACATTACATGTAATCTATCTATGTAATGTAATCTATGTCATCTATGTATATTTGGCGTAATCTATTAATTTTGATTTAAAAAGAAATACGTGAAAATATTGTATTATCCCTACTGAAAATTTTTTCTTAAAAGTCATGATCAATAATATTGTCAAAAACAAGATCTTGGGATCTTGAAAAAAGTTAATTTATTGCTTAAAAAATTTTAGAATTCACATATCAATTAAATAGATTACATTATAGTTTACATTATAGGTTACACGAAAATATCTCGCGTAATTTACACGTAATCTATGCGTAATCTATACATGTAAAGTAATCTATTTTGTCTACGGCACAACCCTGATTATTACTTGATAAATGTGTGTAGCATAATTGGTTTTTTATTAATTGGTATATGCTGGCACATATTTTATGATTCACACCAGGGTTGACCGTAGACAAAATAGATTACTTTACATGTATAGATTACGCATAGATTACGTGTAAATTACGCGAGATATTTTCGTGTAATCTATAATGTAAGCTATTATGTAATCTATTTAATTGATATGTGCATTCTAAACTTTTTTAGTAATTAAATTAACTTTTTTCAAGATCGCAAGATCTTGTTTTTGACAATATTATTGATCATGTCTTTTGCGAAAAAAAATTTCAGTAGGGATAATACAATATTTCCACATATTTCTTCTTAAATCAAAATTAATAGATTACACCAAATTTACATAGATGACATAGATTACATTACATAGATTACATGTAATGTAATCTATTTTAGATTACGCGTAAAGGAACAACCCTGATTCACACTAATTGTGTGAAGATATTAATAAGCTATTTTTTAAAAATTTGATTACCTGTTTTTGAAGAGCATTAGATATCATAAATATATTATATAAAAATTATAATATAAATATTATAATAAAATGTTATAATAATTAATAAATTATAACACACTATGTTATTATAATAAAATATTCAATTTTATTCAATGCCGATCGATTTCGTTCGAACTACCAAAGCTTTCGTTCTCAAGCATCCTTAAAAATATAGATACCAAAGAAGTGTGTTTTATCTAAACTACAACAATTATAACATTTATATATGCAATGAAAAAGAATCCAATCGAAAATGTGGTCACTTACTCAACTACAACAATTATAACATTTCTAATCGTTGTAGAGCTTTCATACCACAATCGTAAAAATGATTCAGAATTTTCTTACATGGCCGTTATATTTCGGTATTTATATAGTCGGTATTTATATCTTCTGAGTCTGAAATTATCAACGCTGGTTGATAATTTCAGGTATCGGTTTTGCCTCCTACTTTATTTTTAATTTGTTTCAACGAATTGCTGAAAATCATCAGTAACTCCATAAAGAGTTTTGCAGCTGATACTACACTGCACAAATCATTGATTCTCTTATCATCAAAAGCATTAGACATGATCAAAAATAATTTGTTTTCGAAATTTCTACTCTCAAAAACATTTAAAATTATAACAACAAAAAAAATTTTAGTTTTGATTTAGCAAAATTCCTACACCCGTAAATTTTTTCTTTTGTAATGTTCGCAGATAAGATGAAGGAAAAAAACATTTACATTTTCGAAAAAAGTGGAAAACTATGCTTTCGAAAATTGCAAAAAAAAAACTGTTTTGCACTTCAAAAAAAATCACCTTTTATATGACACCCTACGTGACATGATCAAAAATAATTTTTTTTCAAAATTTTTGCTTTAAACCCTCTCCAATGAACATTCCAAATTATAACAACCAATAAAAATGTTAGTTTTGATTTAGCAAAATTCCTGCACCCGTGATTTTTTTAAATTTCTTTCTTTTGTAATGTTCAAAGTTGGGGAACAGAAAAAAACACTCGTTTTTGGCAATAACTCAAAAGCTAAGCAGCCGAAAATTCATTGAATTTTTTTTTTTTTGAAATACTTCGATCTTCTTCGATTTTTTAAAACCAAACTCGATTCCTTAAAAAAACTTTTGTTTTACTATCTCCTGATCTATGTCCAAAAGTATAGATAAAAAAAAAATTTTGAAACTTTTTTGTTATCAGCCGGCCGGCGTGGGAAAACACATTTAATAACTATAGAAAATTTCAAGTTGATAGAATAGTTTGTGAGTAAATCAATTATGTCGATTGCGGACGGACACCGAAGTGTCATCAATAGGATACAGTTTTTACTTTTTCAAAGTACGAAACCCTAAAACTGTTAGAGAGCTAATTTATTACCTAGTTAGTTTATTCTACTGCAGAGTCCAATTTGTGGAATAAGGCTATGTTCATTAAAGTTATTAAGCTGTTAGTCCTCACGATGCCTTCGTGATTATTCCACACTTTTCTCGATTCAGTTAATCGTCCAAACATCGCACATTTTAATTCGAATAGAAAAAAATAAACTCTTTGTACGAGTAAACCGTAAAATGCACTTTTACGATTCAAAAATTGTGCGTAAAGCAGGCCTTGTTTTCGTATAGAAATAACAAAGCCTAAAATTGAAATAACAAGCCTAAAATTATTATTTTAAGCCCTAAAGCATAAATATTTTTGACAACACCAAACACATAATAAAGTGGTACTTTATTACTGTGATTTGCGGCCGTAAAGTGTTACTTTTTAACCATATATTTTGTTGTCATCCAAAACGTCCAAAAAAGTAAAAAACATTTGTATTTGTTTAAATTCTATGAAAAACAGAAATTTTTATCAAAGCAACAATTAAATTCAAAATTTCATTATCCAATTAAAATTATTGTTATTATTTGTTGTCATAGTTATGCAATGATTTTGAAAAAAATAACAAATATTTTGTCAAAGGTTTTCAACATATTTTCATTTCAAAATTTATGCAAAATTATAACTTTGATTTAGAATAAACAATATTTTTTAAATATTTTGCTAGCGGCGAATAAAAAACAGTATATATCGGACGTAAGCTATTTTTGACTTAATGTGGGTGCAAATCTCGGCTAGCGTCTCGATTTGCAAACTCCACATACGTCCAAAATCTTTAGCTTTACGTCCTTGCATCATAATATACTATTGTGGAATTTTATTTTGAGAAAATTGTTTAATCTAAGCATTTTTTTTGTTTGTTTGTAATTTTATACACAATTAGAATTAAATAAATTGGTTGCTAAAGAAATTTAGAGAAAAAGTTAACAAATATTACGTGAATTTAACAATTTTCTCAAAAAATATTTTACAAGAAATTTCTTGCAAATATTTTTTGAGAAAATTGTTACATTCACGTAATATTTTCTTAACTTTTTCTTTAAGTTTCTATATTAATTCATTTAAAACATTTTGATTTTCAGTTTCATTTGACTATCGTATTTGACTAAGTATGGATATTTAATATGCATACTTAGCATTACGATAGATCAAATGAAACTGAGAAGCAAAATGTTTTAAATAAATTAATATAGAAATTTAAAAAAAATTTGATTGCTATAGAAATTTAAGCAAATAATTATAAATCGAAAAACTACTTGGATTAAACCATTTTCTCAACAAAAAACATTTTACTATTTTGTGTAAATATATGTATTCTAATTTATGCAAATAATACGGAATCTTACTCGTACAAAAAATCTTGTATGTAATTCGGCCATAAAGTAATTTTTTCTACTTCATGCTACGAAAATGTCATTTTAATATATAGTAAAACCTATGTGAAAGGGAAACTATTTCTAAGTAGTGACTGAAAATGTTTTCAGTCACTAGGACTGAAAGTAAATAAGTTTCGGTGGTCGCTTACATGGTAGTGGTTATTTAAAGGATTGAATATTTGAGATTGCGAATTTGTTGTTGCGTTTGCTGTGTTTATTTCTGTCAATATCGCAGTATTTTAAAGAGATTGAATATTTTGATTGAATCTAATCGAAACTAATCATTATATCAATTGTGTGTAATTAATTAATTAAACTAATAATGAGTGTGTTTTTTTTCTATATCGGAGACATCGAAGCGATAAAATAAAATTTGTATCAGATATTTCGTATAATTTTTTCCTCCGATAATTAACTGTCAGATATAAAATATATTCTCTGAGTTCTTTCCGCCAAAAAAAAAATAAAAAAAAATTTATTAAATAAATTTAAATTTTATTAAAAAATTTATTTATATTTGTTTTTAATCGAAACATTACCTACAACTTTTTAAATGTTTAAACGATGACTTCCAGTCGGTAAAAAAAATATCTGTAATATCTGTAAAAGTTTTTAAAGAAAATATATGATCTGAGACATGGTATAACGAATTTTCATTTTACCATGGATCTGAGATATATCCGAGAATGAAAAAAAACACGGAACAGATATATCTGAGATTGCAAAAAAACAGATAATTTTTTGACGTTTAAGTGTAAAATTAAATTTATATTTTCGAACTACTATTCGAAATAAATTTATATTTTCGAACTATTTTCATTATTCATATGTCTTCCATCCAGTGATGCCAGATTTTCAAAAACGAATTTCCCGTTGACGTATCCAAAATTCCCGATTTTTCCCGTTTTTTTAAGGAAAAAATCCCTCAGAAATTCCCATCAAGTTTTCAATGAAAATATACATATAAATTGAATTATTTATTGAAAAAACTTCAAAAACCACCACAATTATAACAATATTTATCCTTCCGACAACTATAAATATAGGTTTATCTCTGTTTTTTACGGCTATGTTTGTGTACGTTATTAGTCTTAATATATAGAATGAAACAAACAGCTGTTAATTTTATTCTGTACCGCGAATGTGGCGGAACACAATAAAACAATTTATTTGATTGTATTGAATGCTGAAATAAATTTTATTTTATTTTATAAAAATTTGATTGCATGTTATAAAAAATCAAAAGCAAACATTTTCGACCTGTAGCCCTATTCCGGTACATCGTGAAATAGGAATTGGGAAATAAATTGTAGCAATTTTTCATAACTAGTATTCCGTGCCGCGGGAAATAACAAATTCGTATTAGAAAATATTTCGTTATTTCATTTATTGCACTTTTTTCTCAATTCTCAATTCCCAGAGAAATGCCGGAATAGACGTACTGATTATATAAAAAACAGTCAATTCAAACTGAGGCGCACGTCCCTCTCTCGAATATTGAAAAAGACAAAGACTACTATGATTAAATTGAATAAAATTTCCAAAAGATTGTTTTTTGGTTTCTCATTAGGATAAAATTTGTTGTCTTTCATCAGGTAGGGCTTTCATTAGGCTTTTTATAGACTTTTCATTTTCAAAATACCAAATAATTAAATAGATATCGAAATTGAATCAAATTTATTTAATTGTTTGGAATTAATTATTCAAAAAATACAATAAAATTCATTGTTTTTTTTTATTCGTTTTACTTGTTTTATCAACAAATTTTAAAATAATTCAATTTAAATTAATAAATGTTACTCTATCGGAGGATTAAACGTTGTATTGGGTTCGTTTTTAATGAATTTTATTCTCTCGAAAATGTTTAATGCTCGCTTATGCCTCGCTCACATCGTAAAATTTTCCTTGAAAAATAAAATATTGCATTAAACACTTACACAATCATTGGCGTAACTAGGAAATTGTTCTAGGGTGGGCCTGGCCCCAATAATATTGCTGAGTAAAATAATTAATAAAGTTTCCGTTTTTATTTCTTTCTTTTAATACATAACGGGTGTGTCAATTTGAGGTTAATTTTCAAATTTACGGTCATTTATATTTTTTTGCTAGATTATTTATGTTAGGTTAGGTTGCAGTGACTGTCACCAAAACACAACATCAGGATGACATACTTAGACCAAAATACGTCGGTTGTGATACCAAAGAATCTCGTTCCCCAACTCGAACCATTTGGAGCTTCTAATGAAGCTAAGTATTTGCGTGATTTTAAAATTATCCAGGTCGGTGAGAGTTTTAAATGTGTGCGTTCCAAATTGAGTTTGCCGTATAATGGGCGGATGCTGGACATGTGCAAAGTAGATTAAACGCTGGTTCCACCTGATCCTCCTCCTTACAGCTCCTGCAAATCATACACTTGGGTGCTTTCCAAGGATCTAGTGATGACTTTAACAATGAACTAGTTGGACTAGTTTCTGCCTACTCAAGGTTATAAGTTTTTTGGAACGCTGTAGGTCTAGTCTAGGGAAAAATAGGGAAGATTTACCTGCTTATCTTGCAGCTAATGGTGTTTGACCAGTGACCACCGATCTATAGGTTACGCATTTAACCCTGTCATAAGTTGGTTGTTTGAGAGGAGCAAACGACTCGCTTAGATCTTCCATTTTTTGTAGAAGATCGAGTTCAGTCCTTTGCATAGAAAATCCATCTGCTATTTAGTTGCATTTAACGCCACTGTGACCCGGCACCTACATAATATGAACGGTGAAATTGCCGGTGGTTTAGTGTCACTTTTGACGTTGTTGCTACTACATCTACCGATTCGAATGCAGTTATTTATGCTATGCTGTTTGCAGTTATTTATGTTTATATTTAGATATATATTTGTGTAAATAATAAATCTCTAAATTATAAAACTAAAAGAAAAAAATGTTCTTTTTAAAATCGACATGTTTGACAAATTAAAATTGAAAAAAATCATATAAAATTATAAATTGTTATATCAGTATGATATTTTTCTAAATCCTCACTTAGTATCTTTCAAACAAACAAAAATTATACAAAATCAACATTCCTAGTTTCTAAATTAAACTTTACATTCCTAGTCTCTAAAACTATTGAAAAAATAAAAATAAAAAATAGTTCAAAAATAACAATTCATTGTTTACAGTAATCATGCACTCCCCCAACCATTTAATGCAGTACTGTGCACACCGATCTTCATTTTCAGCCATACAAAATTCAGATAATTCCAAAAATAAATCCATCAGACTTCGAATTCCGTCGTCAATTCGCTAATGGTCATACAAACAAACGGGGATATTACTTCTACTTAGGCGCCAAGATTTTATTTGATATAGAATCACTCACTGAAGCGAATAAAACCAAAACGAGTTGTGTATCATCCCCGGGGTCCGAAATACAGGCCTTTGAAAAAAGCTAAATTACAGTTTTGAAAAGAATTTTTTCTGTTTTTTTAATTTTTGTTTTATGTCCTATGTGCTTATAAGATAAACAGATCAAAACTGTCCCTCTTACTAAATTTTCTTAATTTACGATTAAAAAAAACAAGGTCTAATGGAGCAATGAGACCGTATTTTTTTAAAACGAAGTCTATATTGTTCTTATTGCGATGTTTTTCGTTGAACAAATAGGAAGGTGTGGTTTTCCAGAAATTATGAATTCATTTGACATTCTGACATCTGGCACATCACATGTTGGAAAGAAAATGTTTGCTTTTTAAACTTCGCTACTATGCTGAACCGATAAGATAAACGACCATTTTATAGATACTTTTGTGGCAATATTATTGGTAGTGCTTATTAAACTTCCTTTTTAAATTTAAATGAAGATCAGTGATATGAATAGTATCATGAATAATATTATTGTACGTTTTGAAATAATTTTGAACAGCAAATTCCTTAGTTAAGAAATACATTTTCATTTTCCCTAACTATTATATATACTTCATGAACTTTGTGTTCTAGGGGGGGCCAAAATTCGTCTAGGGGGGGCCGGGCCCTCTGGGCCCCTACCTAGTTACGCCTATGTACACAATATATTACTATTGTTTCGATTCTCCATACAACTTGTGGAATAAGAAAGAACTGCTATAAAAGGGAGCATTAAATCTATTAAAATTGAGAAGCAAAATTTTTTAAAAGAAGTAAATATGTCTTGATTTCATGATTTTCAAAAAATTTAAAAATTGTAATAGCTCTTTTTCGATACGTAAACAACTGCTCAGAAATAAAATAGTGATGCCAAACATCCCAATTTTTTTAATATGTTTAAAAAGGATGGATGCATAGAGAGCCAACTTGTAGTTCCAGGCGATTTCATTTCTCGTTTAGCAGCATCAAAATATTCCTGAAATTCAGATAACATGGTGGTCCGTTGGGGTTTTCGAAACGTACCTATCTCCCTAAGAAATATTTAAACAGCAAAAGGCTTTGACAATACTAAAGCCGATAGATGGCATATGCTTTTAGGGCCTGAAGCCTGGTAAAAAATTGGTTGGTGCAACCATTTCAAGATAAGTTTTAATTTAAAACGATTCTTTTGTACTGAAAAAATTCCAATTACTTCTTTACTTACTTGAGTTTAATTGATCATAAAAATCCAAAATTAAAACGATTCTATTATTAAATGTGAAAAATCCCGCACTTTCCAAGTTTTTTCCCGCTTTCCCGTTTTATATGAAATATCCCGCAAACTGGAAAAAATCCCGCGATCTGGCAACACTGCTTCCATCTGTAGGCGAACACAATAATAACATTATTTTGCACTGGTAAAAATGCTATAGGGCGATTTTTCTGTTCTGGTGCTTACCGCAATGGCGCTGCAAAAGGGGGATAAGAGAAAAAATTCAAAAACTTTTATATTTTAAATTATTTCATAATTTGCACCATAATTTTTTAGATTCAGTTCTTATATTATTTTATATGGGATTTCATACAAAACACAACTTGAATAATTTTAAAAATTATCTATGAAATTTCTCATTTTACCACGATTGAACAATTTTAATTTGCTTATGGAGTATTATTGACTATATTTTAAGCCTAATATATAAAATATTATTCTTAAGTCGCTCAAAAAAGAAACATAAAAATTGCCAAAATTTCCCATACAAAGTTGTATGAAAAATTTAACCTATTTGCGTATTTGTTTTACAGACAGAAGAAAAGAAAATATTTTATATATTATGCTTAATATATTGTCAATAATATTCATAAACAAATTAAAATTATTTAATTGTAGTAAAATGAGAAATTTCATAGATAACTTTTAAAATTATTCAGATTGTGTTTTGTATGGAATTCCATATAAAATTTTTGTGATTTTTTCTCTTATCCCCTTTTTGCAGCGCCATTGCGGTAAAAACCGGAACCGAAAAATCGCCCTATACATTATTTATGTTTTACACTGTCAAATTTGGCTATGTCGTTTTGTAAGTTTTTAGTAGATGAATTTGTAAATATTATCATTTATATTTATAAGCGTAGAAAAAATAGCGTTTTCTACGCGTGGTAAAAATGTTTTTGCGTTCCTGAACTTATTCCACTCGACGCTATCGCGTCTCGTGGACAAACCGTCCAGTCACGCAAAAAGAGACTTTTTCACCACTTGTATAAAAATCTACTATTTTTCCTTTCGAGTATTTGTTGCCTCTCATTCCACTCTCTAGCAAAAAAGATCTACTTTACGTCCTTAATGCATAAATAGCTATTATTATTATGTACTTTTACTAGAAATTTTTGTTTAGTTAGTTAGTTAGTTGTTTTATTCTAATCTCTAATCCGAGTGACAAAGAAAGTATTTCGAATTATGTGGACACTTAATTATTGATAATTGTTGTTTTACACTCGTTTCTGGTTGACAAAGGATATTGTCGTTCCTTTTTGTAGTGAGTAGATAGTTTTGACTACTAAACTGTAAACTGCACCATTTTGACGAACTTAAAATTACATATTTGATGTTTTTTTAGCTACGATTTACAGTTATCCTAACATTTAATTTAAACTCTATTAAGATACGAAAACAATATACTAAAATCGGCGACTCCGATATTTTACATATAAACTATAAACTTTATGTTTATAAAAGTTATCAAATTTGATTGCACTTGAAAACAAATCAACCAAATATGTTTGTATCTTATATTTTTCACAGTTTAGTTTAAAATCTACTAAATAAATCTACTAAATCTACTAAATAATTTAGATGCTGTCTAAGGCTGTTTTCTAAACCAAAACTTATTTGAAACTTATTTGTAGAGACTTACTTATTTAAATAAGTAACCTAAAGAGGTGACTTATTTGAAATTTTTTTTCCATAGAAAAATCTAATTTGATTTGACAGTGTCAAATATTTTTATGTTTGTTTACTAAATGATTTTCAGGAATAAAACTTCTTTTTCGATTCGTAATAAAATTGATGTAATAATTTAAAATGAAAAAAATAGTTTTGAAAACTCTTTTAATTGATCAAATCAAATAAATCGTTTTAATTAAATTTATTTTCCAATTTGCTTTTTGTTGCTGTCAAAATAAGTATGCTAAATCGTTTAGAATAGCTTTTAAATACTTATTTAAAATGGCGGTGAATAAGTAAGTCTACATAAATAAGTTTCAAATAAGTCGTCGTTTAGAAAACAGCCTAAATGTATTTTTTAAAACTCTACAATCTGTATGACTTTTTAAATTTCAAACGTCAAACTATGATGAAAATGACAACATCAAATTATGGTTTTAATTTAAATAAATTTTCATTATATACCAAAACTAATCGATCATTAGAAAATTTGTGAGCCGTAAGATAACTGTACAGTAAAAAAAAATTAAAATAACCGTCAATAAACAGCAACAAAAAAGATTATTCAACGAGAAACATTTTTTTGTTTAATTGTAAAACGAAAAAGACAAAAAGGAAAACAATTAAATTTCTTAAATTTTATTTTCAACGGTTCATTTACTTAATGTTATTATTTCTTACATTTATCAACTTTCTTACAGTTACTTTTAGTTTTTGCCGCAAACGTAACATATTTACATGTAGTACATAGTATTAGTATATACAATATACATATAGCCAAAAACACAACAATTGAGAAAGTATCAATATTTTAGCAATTCCACTAGGTTCGTTTCTCTGTATATTTATTTATTTTATTTATTTATTTATAAATCACATGAAAGAAAAACATATTCTTTGTATTACATTTTTTCATTTTATTTTTTTCTTACAAAAATAGTACATTTTCCATTTTCAGTTTTCGATTAGCTGAGACCCTATTCCCGAACACATGTTTGTCAATCGACAATATTTTCACCTAAATGCTTAACAACTTTGAATAAAAATGGTATTCTGTAACTCTTATATGTGTATCCTTAGACATAAACCAATTATAACAAATTATAACAGATTTTTGGTACTAGATTCGTACTTTTGACAACTAACTTTTTTAATCTCAAAACATGCAAAATAAAATAAAAATATATTTAATAAACAAATATGTTTTAATGATATTTATATAAAAATAAGATTATTTAATATTATTAAAAACTTAATTTTGCGTTATAAATTAATTTTTACGCCAATCGGTGAAATTTGTATAAAAAAGTCAACACACAAAACATAAAGCAAAATTGTGATTTTGACAGTAACTATATTGTTCTTGTCAGATTCACAATATTGTGTTGAATTTTCACCAAATTGGTGTTACATAATACGAAATTCACAATATTGTGTGAAGTTACAATATTGTGATGACATTTATGTGTTCGGGAATTTGGCCCCTAGGTTGATATTTTGTTGACCGTCAGATATATGGGAACTATTTATGTATGAATGCGATTTTTATTATGAAAAGAAATATGTTCGTTGGGATTTCATTAATGAAAAAGGATCGATTGTATTGATACCAAATTGGATGTTTTTAGTAACATCTTGAGCAAAAACATTTACTATAAAACCAATGAAGTTTGAAAGAGAAAATTGGGAAACTTGACAGTCACTTGTGTTCATTTTTGAAAAATGCAACATTTTACGGGATTTGGGAAGTCTATAGGTTCTACTAAATCGGTTGTGATAGGTAATGTAAATAAAAATCTAAAGAGAGAAGAACATTTATCACCGTCATTACTAGGAGTGAAACTTGGACTTTTTACAATTTGAGAAATACCCTGTGATGCGAGTTGCACCAATATTTCTGTCTTACACTTCGACAAGCATTTATATGCAACACACTCATGAATTTATGCACATACACCTTGATATGGTCCTTATTAAAGGATCAGAATACTCACCGGCACAAGTATTGATGGGAAGACACACACGAACTTCTGAGATCGGGAAAAATGAGTTATAAAATCCCGGATAGGTGTTCTAAGGCAGCTCACCACAAACATAGACACAATCCCACTAACAAGCACTATAGTAATTGAAAAGAGCGTCAAGATTTTAAGACTAGAGTAAAAGTATGGGAAAGAGAAGGAAAATATTCGTACCCGTCAGAAATTAAAGATATTCACATACCGAATCACCTCGCTCATAATACATTGAAATTAAAAATGGAAATTTTCCTTAAGAAAGCGTTTCGAATAATAGTAAATAAAAACGTCTCTACACAAGTTGCATTTAACACTGACCTATGTTAAGAAATACAAATTATACAATCAATATTTTATTAAAAAATATAAAACCTGGGCCCCTATTCCCGAACACATATTTGTCAATCGACAATATTGTCAGTTTCACCAAAATGCTTAACAACTTTGTTTAAAAATGGTATTCTGTAACTCATATTTGTGTCAAACTAATTATAACAAATTTTTACAAAATTATAACAGATTTTTGGTACTTTTGACGTATTTCGTATTTTTGACAACTAACTTTTTTAATCTTAAAAGATGCAAAATAAAATAAAAATATATTTAATAAATAAATATGTTTTAATGATATTTATATTAAAATATGATTATTTAATATTAGTAAAGGTAAAGACTTAATTTTTCGTTATAAATTAATTTTTACGCCAATCGATGATATTTGTATAAAAAAGTCAACACATGAAACATAAAGCAAAATTGTGATTTTGACAGTAACTATATTGTTCTTGTCAGATTCACAATATTGTGTTGAATTTTCACCAAATTGGTGTTACATAATACGAAATTCACAATATTGTGTGAATTTATAATATTGTGATGACATTTATGTGTTCGGGAATAGGGCCCCTGACTTATTATTACAAATAAAACTGGCGGTAATAGTAGTACCGAGGTTGGTACGCTCTAAAGTTTAATCAATCCAACCATGGTTAGATCACATCCATTCTTCGCGGCGTACCGTATTTATCCAACAATCTGTTGTGTTAAGGCAGGAAGGATAAGCCCACAATAACGGGCAACGAAACCAAAACAACGGTTTTACAGTATATAAAATCGGATAAGGGCCACGACCTATAGCTCGGATACCTCGGGTAAACTAGACATGTATCACAGTGCCGAAACACCTCTGATGCAATATTTACAATATGTGTCAAAACAGCACATAGATACATTTTATGGCCTAGCTCCCACAACAACAGCAACATGCGTTCTCAAAAGAAGTCATTCCATACATTCTGTCGCTGTGACAGTATGTGATCTCGGAAAGTTGGATGGTTGCGCTAGCCGACTGCGGGAAACCGGGGCATATATTGATGCTTTCAATTTCAGCCAAGCACCGTTGACGATATTTATTTTTTTAAAAGTACGAGAGCAGCATTAGTGCATGCATGCACTGGTGTTGAATAAAATGAGTATTTGATACTAAATTTCGATCAAAGACTAAGAGCTAGGAATTAGGATGGAATCAAAGGCAGTGCCTTAAGCTTATTTAACGGTACTATAGACAGAGATGAACATAGGACTTATAAATAGAGCAATTGATATACAGAGTGCAATTGTTTTTTACAACTATTGCCATTATAAATCGTTCCAGAATTTTGAAATATCTAACAATACATAATACATCTTCTTCTACAATAATAAAATAAAGTTTGTCTGTCTGTGTGCGCTCTCCAGAGAAATCTGCGACACATAGGAGTCTGAAATTTTGTCAGGAGAAGGTTATTGACATAGGTTCTCAAACACCTCGGAGCCCAAATTTTAAAATTCTACTTAATTTTTTTTAAATTAATATTTTAATTTTCTTAAGGGTTTGCCTAAATTAATTTGCCTAAAGGTTGATTATATTTTAATTTGGATATTAATTTAAATTTAGTTTTATTCGCTCAGCTATCTTTGAACGATTCTTTTTCGCTAACCAGAATTATAAAAAATACGATAACTTATCGTTATCGTTATACCGGTGACTTCAACGTCCATACCAATCGTGGGTAGAATTTTCTAAGACGGCCGACGACATCAACAATGGAAGGCAGGCAGAAATATTTGCCGCATCACAGAATCTGACGCAAATTGTAAAAAGCCCAACTTTCACTCCTCGTTTTTATTTTTTTATTTAGCGTATGGTTTTTTTTGTGACACATTAAAAATTAAACTTAAAATAGGTAGACTCTTCTATGAAATCTACCTAAAACAAAACATGGCTACACATTAAATGAACTTACAATCGATTTGATTGCGCGTCTTTTAGTAAAAAAGTAGAAAGTATAATATATTTTAACATTGGGCAGTACATTTGAACATTAGATGTTTATATCGAGCGAGTCTATCCATGCTACTACATCGGGAGTTGCCAAATGGATGTCTGAGATGTTGCCATTGTACCGTCGAATTGGACACACAGTTGCAATGTGTTTTATTGTTTGTTGTGGAGCGCCGCAGTTACACTCAGGGGACTCCGATTTGCCCCACTTGTAGAAAGAATCAGCACAACGACCATGATTCGTTCTTATTCGGTTTAATGTAGTCTAGATATGACGTGGCAGATCGAAACCAGGTTGGGTAGAAGTCAGGTTAATAATAGAAAGACCAGTTGTGTTGTAATGATGCCAGGAGGTGTCCCAGGTATCCAAGATATTAAAATTAGTTGCCAGCAGGTTGCTGGCAGTTTTATGTGGAGGCTTTCTTGACTTCAATCGACAACGAGTGTGGTCACCGTAATATTCGTGCAAGGGTAAAGTTAAGTTTTTTTGACGTATTCTCTAGGTGGAGTTTAAAAGAAAAAGTTCTATGGAGAGTAATGCCCAGGTACTTTGGCTATTGATTGTATTTAATGACAGTGCCGTTAAATAACACTGAGAGTTCGTGTTTTGCCAGTTTGTTGTTTAAGTGGAAACAGGAGCTCTCGGTTTTACTTAGATTGGGAAATCCACGTTCGAAAATAGTCATTCATTATCGCCAGGTCAGTTGAGAGCAAATCACCAGATTTCCAGACACTCATGCCTTTGTTTTGAGTGGCCAGGGTCCAATCATCAGCGTAACCAAATTTCTTTGATGTTGTGTCAGGATTGTCATGAATGTACAGATTAAAAAGTAATGGCGCCAGGACGGAACCCTGTGGCAAACCATTGTTAAGCATTTTAGACCTACTACAGAAATTATTTAGATGAACTTTGAATACACGAGTACATGTTAATTAAACGCGAGATGCTGCTACAAGGTATTGCATTGAACAGCTTATATATAATCCCATTTCGCCAGACCGTGTCATATGCTGCAGTAAGATCGATGAATACTGCGCCTGTTTTTAGTTGTTTTTGATACCCACCTTCGATATAGGATGTTAAAGCGAGCAGTTGGTCAGTGCAACTGCGATTGGGATGAAAACCAGCTTGTTCGACTGGGATCTGGTCATTCAATATCGGTGCGATACGATTGTATATGAGCCGTTGTAACAATTTATAGCAGGTGCTCAAAAGGGCAATCGGGCGATAGCTTCCTGGTTCATTGGATGGTTTACCTGGCTTAAGTATCACTATCACTTTCGTAGTCTTAAAATGTTTTGGTAGATTGCCGGTTTCTATGACATTCGAGAAAAATTTAGTTAGCCACTGTTTTACATTTTTTCCAGCATTTCTAAGAAATTCTGGAAAAATACCATCGTAGCCAGCTGCTTTTCCGTTTTTTGTTTGGGACAGAGCTGATTCTAGTTCTTCGCTACTAAAAGAGTTCGCATACTTCAATGGAGACGAGCTATTGCGTTTCATTTCTCTTAATTTACGTTTAATTGTTTTCTTATGAAAGCGATTAATAGAAGAACGAGACATGTTTACTAAAATGCAACATTTTATTTAAGAAAATATGATAAGGATGTAACATTTAGATATAACATATTTTCATTCTGATGTGCATTAAACAAATTATTTAATTAGTTTAGTCATCTTGTGTTTAATTGACTAAATTGTAAACTATCAAGCTGAATTATTAAATTATTTGCATTTATCAGTAATTTCATTATCCATACATCATCTATAAAAGTTCAAAGGATAATGAATATACTCTCAATTGATTATTTAAATAAAATTTCTGATTACTACATAACTAATTAAGGAAGGATACGTAAATTAATGCTTCCATCGAGTTTTCTTTAAAGCATAATTTAATGAAGAAAACGTTTGAAGTAACAGCGTGAGTATAGCGCGAATCCTTAGCTATACACAATTGATATTTATATAGCGAGAATTACAAGCTATACATCCAACTCCAACCTATATTTAGCCCAGTCAGCTTTGTTAAAATTCCATCTAGGTTGAGGAGTAGAGTTAACGAGTGGGATTTGGATTCCTACCTTAAGAATTACTGGACGATGTTGAGAGCGTGGAAAACCTTGTAAGACAGCCCTAGATATTGGAATAGGGTTACGTTGTTCGTTTTTTGTGGAAAAACAGAGGTCGGGATTGTAATCGCTTCGCCATCTTGAAGATCTAAAGGTTTTCATGTCTTTCGCATCATATACCAGGAACATGTTGTTATCATCCGCCCAGTTGGTCAGTTGCACGTCATTGGTATTATTATTTGAGTAGGACCACTGAGTGTGATGACTGTTGAAGTCACCAGCATATTACATTGCTGGGTGGTGGAATAATGGTAGAGTAGCAGCTGGCCATCCTGTATTTGGAGGCTTGTATACGTTTACAATTTTCGTGTCCGATATATCAACAACAATAAGATGTATATCGTTGTCCGTCTGTGTAAGTACGTGGGTGCAGTTCAGGATTTCTGACTTAACATACGTGGCAGATCCATATGATTGATGGTAAATAGCACTAATTAATTTGTAGCCAACAATGTTTCCTATAGAGGTAAGTTACGCTTCATCTGCTGCATGCGTTTCTTGCAGAATTACAACGTCGATGTCGTAATCTTTTAATAATCTCTGTAAATGTTCAGTTTTTGACCTGCTTATGCCTTCAATGTTCAATTGCAAAATACGGACTGAAGGTCCAATATTTTTTGTATTATGGTGCTGAAAAGTACCGTTGTTATTGTGATTTTGGTTCATATTTTGTTTTGTATCACAGCCAAGAGTTCGAAATGAAATGTTTGGCTACCAAGTTGAAATAGACTATTAGCGTAACCCAGGGTGTAGCACGAGGAGCTTATCTATTTAACACACTCCTCGTAATGGATGGTGATAATAGTTTTCTTCTCGTTCTCTGTTAAATAATCTACGTTTGTTTCTAAGGGCCGATTGGACTGCCTTGGAAACAAATATTTTTGTTGGGATTTCATTATTGAGAAGAGAACGAATTTATTGATACCTAATTGAATAGTTTCTGTAAAGTTTTGGGCGGAAACATTAACAGCGTCAGTATAAAAACAATGGCGATCAAAAGCGAAACTTTGAAAAAAAAAATTCGGAGACCATCGCACTCCGTTTTTGAAAAATGGAACAGTTTTCGTGATTTGGACTCTAGTTTTTAGTAAATCAGTTTTGATAACTGATGTGATTAGATAGTAGTCAGAATTTCCAATACTACCCTTATCGACATGGACACTCGTAATATTTGGCATTAATATTATTAATTAATATTAATACTTGAATTCATAACAAAAATCCCTGAAATCGTTCTCAATATCTACAGGCCAACAAAATATCTAACCAGATAATCGAAAACGAAAAAGCAGAGATTGACAAAGCGGCAAAACCTTCGAGTATGTCTATTTCTGACAAAAGTTTTCCTTTAAAGTTATTCTTTAAAATCTGGTACCAAATCTTACATTGGCGGTGATTGGTCGTCACTGACCCCGCAAGAAAAGCAACATTGTTCGCGGCACGCTTTGCTTTGAACTCCACCGTTTTGGAAACTCTTAAAGAAATCCCCCAAATCCAGTCTTCAGGAGTAAATATGAAAGATCTTCATTTCAAACCTAAAAGTATCGAAAAACTTTTAAGAGGGTTAAATATCATTAAAGCCTCCGATCTGAACAACATTCCGCCTATTATTCTAAAAAAATTTTCAAAAGAACTTGCCCCTACCTACTCTTACAAAAAATTTTTACAAATCCTATAAATCTAGTATTTTCACTTTGTGCTGGAAAGTGGCCAATTTCCAGCCCGTCCCCAAAAAAGGAACAAAATGTGATATTTATATTGGTCTATAAATTATAGACCAATAGCCTTACTCCCAGTCCTTTCTAAAATATACGAGCATTTTATTAATACACACATATCAACATTTTTGAAAGACAACCATTTAATATCTGACAGTCAATACGGTTTTAGAAACAAAAGATCAACAACCGATCTTTTAAACTATGTAGCCCATCTTTAGAACAGCATACTTGAAAAAGGTGGTGAAACGTACGTAATCGCATTAGACATATCAAAAGCATTTGATCGAATTTGGCATCAACAAGCTCGTAGCGTACGGATTTCACTCCGCAGTCATAAAGCTGATACAAATTTTCCTTACCAACCGATACATTTCGGTATCTATAGATGTCTTTTATTCTGAGTATAAATTAATTAACGTGTACCCCAAGGCTCAGTTTTAACCCCCACCTTATTTTTAATTTGTATCAACGAACTGTTGAAAATCACCAGTAATCCGATAAATAGTTTTGCAGATGATAGTACATTGCACAAGTCATTCGTTCCCCTATCTTCAAAGGGTAAAATGCACGAACGAATAAATCCCGCTCGGAGAAACGCTACCATAAGTTTAAACGAAGAGCTAGAAACAGTCGCCTATTGGGTTGACAAAAATTGTCAATTTTAGTTCCACCAATACACAGCTATTGATTGTTTCCAGATCAAAGACCAAATTCCCCAATGATATTTCAATAAGCATGTGTGACGAACAAATAGGCGAATGTGAAAGCATTGGGAATCACAATTTCCAATGATTTACTCTGGAACGATTAGATAATGGCGATGACAAAAAGCGGGTCAAAAATACTCGGCCTCCTCAATAGATGTAAAAAATATTTTACTTCGTACCAATTACTCCACATTTATAAGTACTATATTCGTCCTCGTATGGAGTATTGTTGTCAACTTTGAGGCGCTGTATCTGTTTTCATCCTGACTCTTTTGGACTCTCTCCAAAAGCGTGCTATGCGAATTGTGGGTGATCGAAATTTAACATCAAATCTTGATTCCCTGCAACATCGTCGCACTGTTGCTGATCTCGTTGTTTTTTATAAGTATCGCAAGAATGCAAGTTTTTGCAATGGAGCCTTAGTACCGAAGAAAAAGATTATAAACAATAATATTAAAGCTACAGGTATAAAGTGTTTTACTTATTGAGGGAAATATGCTACTCCATTACTTTCAAAAACAAATAAAGCACGCATGCATCTTGTATAGGTTATTACAAGGATTCCATGAAATATGTACAAAAGCGTCAACAAATGATGTGATTTGACTGTTTTTAGAATAGTATATAAGTCTGGATTTATAAATGAAATTAGTCTTATTGATCTTATTAATCTTATTGTTATTTTTGTCCAATTTGTCTATTTTGTTTTTTGCACGCTGGCAGGATGGTCGGAATAAGACGATGGTCATAAATAGACAAATCCAATAAAACGTAAATATTCACCAAAAATATCGCATTCTTTCACCGGCTATTCGAATAATTTCAAATATCAGCTCTATATGCAAGTTTTGGTCTGCTGTTTCAGGTTTTCTTTGAGTACCATATTCGCGATCACTACTAAAATCATACAAATCGCATGTATCAATGTAGGGTATTGCAAACAATTGATAAAATATATTTGCAAATGCAAATTGCAATAGGTCGTATTTGAGAACAGGCCATAATCCGGATTAATAAATGAAATCAGTCAACATGAAATGGCACGCAAAACCAGCGTTTTGTATGGGGTGTAGAGGTTCCAGAGTAAGGCATTTACAATTGTGACGCTCAATAAACGAATGTTTTAAAATTAATCTAATTGTTCCCGACACATATTTTAATCGTTTTTGAACTGACACCTTTTGCTAATTTATTTAAGTTATTGTGTTAACTTTTTGTATGTATGTAGTAATGTGTTTTAATTTTAACATACATTTCATATGTAAATTTATTTGGCTTTAGAGAACTTTATCTACTTGCTCTTGCTGATTGCCAAATGATACCGATATTATAATTTTTTCAACATTTTTATAATACTATTGAAATAAATTAAATTAAATGACAATAAAAAAATTATAAGAATATTTGCTCCAACAAAAAACAGTTTCTAACCACTTACATATTTGGAAAATACGGGCAGGCACCTCTTAGTATTATATAAAATTATAAAACATCAATCAATATAAAGACAACTAAACAATTATTTAGGAATTATAGAAATTTCAGAAATATGTATTTCAAATTGTTCAGTTCCCAATCTATCTAAACTTACCAAAATTAACAGCAAATGCTTGTAAGTTATAACTTAAAATTAGAGAACTCCCACAACTTTTTTTTGAATGATCGCCAAAAAACATACGAAATTAATTGTGTTCGGATGATCACATAAACCATAAAAATTATGCACACGTGAATTTACTGAATTATTAATTTTATCATCGCTAATTACGAATATGTATAAATACCATGCAGTTATTGTAAAATTATGTTTATAATATCAATAAAATATTTTTGTTTTTTGATTTATTAATATAGTATTGGCGAGTTTGGAACTTTAGTATAAAACAATATACATTCATTTATAAAAAAAATGTATGGATATGATGCTAGTCAATTTTTGAACCTTTAAAAGTTCAAATAAACATCGTGTGCTGTTGCCGCCACTACACCGTTCTGTATCTGTGCTGATGTTAAATCAATTTTGGGGTTCGATTGGTCATATAGAGTTTTTTCCTTAAACTTAAAATCGTTATGTTGCTGTATGTATTGCTTTATGTCGTCTGTCAAATACTAATAAGAGATCAGTAATTATGCATTAAAACTTACTGCAAAAATAATAATAATGCGATTTTAGTAAAAACAACTTAAAGACAACACAAACCAATCTTGAATTGCAAGAAATAAAAACTATTTCAAGTTTTCGTAATACAAATCAGCTGATCATAACAGTCAAATTTTTCGGGAAAAAGAATTCGTTCTCACGACGAGGTTTAGAAAACGCCATTTCGATTGGAAAAAGAACGTTTTTTCGATGTACAACCAGTAAACTGGAGCACACTTTCATATTTCATAGTTTTTATGAAGTATTACTTTCGTTAGCATTCATTAATTTTCAAAAAAATTGTTAATATATTTTTACATTAAAAATAAGATTCAACGTGAACGACTATAGAAAACTCTCACTCAGTAAAAATTAATATTCAAACATACTAAAATTGAGATAAATATATGAAATGAAATCATTTTTAAATATTTAGAGCGTATCCTTCTTTAGATAAAATATATTCCACCGTCATGTGTTGTTGATTTGTTTACTTTGACCAAATAAAAAAAAATTTAAAACACATAAGATGTCCAACCAAACTAAAATACAAAATTTCGCGTCACTCACTATCATATGGGTAATTCTTTTATAAACCGAACACCTTTCTGACCGCCCCATTTTTGATTTGGCTGAAATTTTTTTTAGGGGTTTTTTTATCGAAAAAAAAGATATACGTGTTCGAGAATTTTTTTTTTGGGAAATAGAGCTGTTCTAAATTTCGAGAATTTCGTGATTTTTGGCTTGAAGACTTATTTTTAAAAATTCATAACTTCGGTTTTATAGAAGATAGAAGCTTTTTCTTTTTTTTTATTTGAAAGTTAAAAGATGGAATTTTTTAAAAGTAAATATTTTCAACTAAAGTTATTAACAAACTCCTATTGTTATAAACAAACAAAATGTTAAAATTAAATTTTAACCATTGCCCCACCCATGAAATTATTTTTTAAGGCGTTCATGCTCCATGTAGGAGCGTTGCCAGGCTAATCAGCTTTGAATATTCACCACGGTCATTCGCCACAGCGACATAATTACCATGGCAGCCGATTTTTTTAAGGTCGTTTATTACGTCAGTCTCCCATGGTAGTCGTGGTCTACCTCGCGGTCGCCCACTCCCTGGGGTACTAACGTACATTTTTCTAATCATTCCAGACTGTGAATCGGCTCGTAGAACATGCCCAAACCAAGCAATCCTATTAGAACGGATACAACCTATTATATCAGGACTCTCAAGAAGGTCTGTGATCTCAAAGTTATATCGGGTTCTATACTCTCCATCGTCTGTCTTAAGTGAACCAAAAATGTAGCGTAGGATTTTACGCTCAAATACAGATAAATGCGATTCGTCATTTTGTGTAAGGGTCCACGTTTGTGACCCATACATCACAACCGGTCTAATCAATGTCTTGTATAACTTGAGCTTGGTGTTAGTTGATACATACGGTGATCCAAAGAGAGGTTTAATTGAGTAGAAAGTTCGATTACCTGCAGCGTTTCGAGCTTTTATATCTGTAAGTATGCTGTTGTTTGAGTCAAGCATCGATCCTAAATATTTAAAAAATTCAACGCCCTCAATTCGTTCATCGCCGCACATCAAATCTTTCTTCTCAGCCTCTCTTGAAACATTCATATTTTAGTTAATTTGCAGACCAATTTTCTTAGCACCACTCTCAAGCGACTTGAAAGTCTCACTCATAACAGCTTCACTTCGGCCGATGATGACAACATCATCAGCGTAAGCAATCATCTGTACTGAGTTTATTGACAAGATATTGTTATTAGACGGTAGTTTCTTTTGACGGCACACATATTCCGAGGCTAAATTTAAAGTATAGGAGAGATAGCACCACCTTGTCTGGGGGAAACTGGGTTGCTCAAACTCAATTACTCATGCTAACAATGAAATAAATCCAGAGGACATTGCAAATCACATAGTAAACATGTCTCGTTCTTCTATTAATCGCCTTCATAAGAGAACAATTAAACGTCAATTAAGAGAAATGAAGCGCAATTGCTCGTCTCCATCGAAGTATGCGAACTCTTTTAGTAGCGAAGAACTAGAATCAGCTCTGTCTCAAACAAAAAACAGAAAAGCAGGTGGCTACGATGGCATTTTTCCAGAATTTCTTAGAAATGCTGGAAAAAATGTAAAACAGTGGCTAACTAAATTTTTCTCGAATGTCATAGAAACCGGCAATCTACCAAAACATTTTAAACTACGAAAGTGATAGCGATACTTAAGCCAGGTAAACCATCCAATGAACCAGGAAGCTATCGCCCGATTGCCCTTTTGAGCACCTGCTATAAATTGCTAGAACGGCTCATATACAATCGTATCGCACCGATATTGAATGACCAGATCCCAGTCGAACAAGCTGGTTTTCGTCCCAATCGCAGTTGCACTGACCAACTGCTCGCTTTAACATTCTATATCGAAGCTGGGTATCAAAAACAATCAAAAACAGGCGCAGTATTCATCGATCTTACTGCAGCATATGACACGGTCTGGCGAATTGGGATTATATATAAGCTGTTCAATGCAATACCTTGTAGCACCATCTCGCGTTTAATTAACAACATGCTGAGTAATCGTGTATTCAAAGTTCATCTAAATAGTTCATGTAGTAGGTCCAAAATGCTTAACAATGGTTTGCCACAGGGTTCCGTTCTGGCGCCATTACTTTTTAATCTGTACATTCATGACAATCCTGACACAACATCAAAGAAATTTGGTTACGCTGATGATTGGACCCTGGCCACTCAAAACAAAGACATGGGTGTCTTGGAGGATTTGCTCTCAACTGACCTGGCGATAATGAATGACTATTTTCGAACGTGGAGCGAATTTCCCAATCTAAGTAAAACCGAGAGTTCTTGTTTCCACTTAAACAACAAACTGGCAAAACACGAACTATCAGTGTTATTTAACGGCACTGTCATTAAGTACAATCAACAGCCAAAGTACCTGGGCATTACTCTCGATAGAACTCTTTCTTTTAAACTCCACCTAGAAAATACGTCAGAAAAACTTAAAACGAGAAACAATATATTGCACAAACTGGCAGGCTCGACATGGGGTGCTACTCCAGCTACCCTCCGCCTAACTGCTCTAAGTCTGGTTTACTCAGTGGCTGAGTATGGCGCACCAGTCTGGTTGAATAGCACACATACTCAAAAAGTTGACTGCCAGCTGCATGCCACGATGCGTACTATAAGTGGTACTATCAGATCCACCCCTTTACCTTGGCTTCCTGTGTTAAGCAATATCGCTCCACCTGAACTCAGACGCTCGCATGCTCTCATGCGTGAACATAAAAAGGTAACCAACATCACGTTACCCTTGCACGAATACTACGGTGACCACACTCGTTGTCGATTGAAGTCAAGAAGCCTCCACATAAAACTGCCAGCAACCTGCTGGCAACTAATTTTAATATCTTGGATGCCTGGGATACATCCTGGCATCATTACAACACAACTGTCCTTTCTATTACTAACCCGACTTCTACCCAACCTGGTTTCGATTTGCCACGTCATACCTGGACTACATTAAACCGAATAAGAACGAATCATGGACGTTGTGCTGATTCTTTCTACAAGTGGGGCAAATCGGAGTCCCCTGAGTGTAACTGCGGCGCTCCACAACAAACCATAAAACACATTGCAACTGTGTGTCCAATTCGACGTTACAATGGCAACATCTCAGACATCCATTTGGCAACTCCCGATGTAGTAGCATGGATAGACTCACTCGATGTAAATATCTAATGTTCAAATGTACCGCCCAATGTTGAAATATTTTACTTTTTACTTTTTTACTAAAAGGCGCGCAATCAAATCGATTGTAAGTTCAATTAATGTGTATCCATGTTTTGTTTTAGGTAGATTTCATAGAAGAGTCTACCTATTATAAGTTTAATTTTTAATGTGTCACAAAAAAAACCATACGCTAAATAAAAAACCTTGTCTTAAACCGGAGTCGATTTTAAAAAACTTCGATATTTCGTTCTCTACTCGTACACAGCATTGAGAGTTATGTACTGTCATTTTGCGTAGTGATACCAGTTTACCAGGAATTCCAATTGACACCAGAGCAGACCATAGAGTCTCTCATTCGAGAGAGTCGTAGGCATGCCTGAAATCAATGAAAAGTTGGTGCACAGGTATGTTGAACTCTCGACACTTTTCCAAAATCATCCTTATCGAGAAAAGTGCATCGGTAGTACCTCGGCCCCGCCGAAAACCACACTGATATTCTCCAAACAGTTGTTCAGCAAAAGGATTGATTTTGGATAGCAAAATGTAGGAAAAGATCTTATATGCTGTGCAAAGGAGAGCGATTCCTATGTAGTTTGCACATTGTAGGCGATTACCTTTTTTATGGAATGGTATCAGCATAGCTGTGTTCCAGTCCTGTGGCATGGTTTCAGTCCTCCAGATCATTTGAACAAGTTCAAACAATCTTAAGGATAGAGTTTCGCCACCATGTACAATCATTTCGGATGTTATATCGTCCATACCAGGTGCTTTATTGCGTTTTAATTTTGACAGCGCCGCTTCGAATTCCTCTTTGGTTGGTTCGTCTACATGTACCTTTGACGCACGAATAAGTTTTGCTCGTCGCCCGACTTGTTGCTGGTCACTTAAGTTGAGAAGATTCTCAAAATAAGCGGCCCAAGTATCTAAAATATTTATAAGGTCTACTTGTAGCTCCCCACCTTTGTTTTGAATAGCAGTCGATTTAGTTTGAGGACCCTTCTTTAAGGTTTTAACCTGTTGAAAGAAGCTACGCGATTGATGTTCCTTATTGAAGCTTTCAATCTCCTCACACTGTCTCTTTCACCATTCTCTCTTCGTTCGTCTACATAGCTTTGTAACGGCTTGTCTTGCCAGTTTATAGTTCTCCTTCGTGGACCTGGTGTTGCGTCCTTGTAGACACTTCAGATAGCAATCTCTTTTGTATTGAATAGCGTCAAGGCATGCTTGATCCATCCATGGCTTCTCAGCCAGCTTCGTATTTCCTCAGCTGTGCTTAAAACAACATCTTTGAGCAAATACCATGACTTATCGACGTCTCCATTAATGGTTTCTGATTTATCCAATGTTTCGGCAATATGGATTTGATATCTCTCTTCTATTTCAGCATTCTTTAATGATGAGATGTTAAAACGTTTCCGTTGATTGAATTTTGGAATGCCTGGATTTGGGAAGTGGAACCTTATCGTTGCACGTACAAGGAAGTGGTCACTTCCAATGTATGCACCTCTAAAGCATCGCACAGCCCGAACGCTCGAAAAGAAACGTGCTGTTACTAGAACGTGATCAATTTGATTTCGAGTGTTTCCATTCGGTGAGACCCAAGTCTGTTTATGGATCGTTCGATGCGGAAAGAACGTACTGGCAATTCTCAAATTATTTGATAATGCAAACTCAGTCATTCTCTCACCATTATCATTCGAATTCAAATGCAGGCTATTGGGACTCGCCACATTTCCATAAGAGATATTTCTTCTAACCTGTCCATTAAAGTCACCAAGAATTATAATGTAGTCGCGTGTGGGTGTTTGTTTCATAACCTCTTCCAGTGCTATATAGAAATTATCCTTCTCGTCGACGGTCTTAGCTTCAGTTGGTGTATGCACGGCAATAAGAGAAATATTGTTATATGTACCGCGTACACGTAGGTAGCAGATCCTCTCACTGACCGGGATGAATTTCATCACGGTTTCTTGTATGCGTGCACCAACAAGAAAGCCAGTTCCAAATTCTCTTCGAGAAGGATGACCACTACAGTATAGAGAGTGACTATCCAAATCTTGTTTTCCGATTATCGACTGTCTAATTTCTTGCAGAGCTATAATATCCATCCTATACCTCTCAGCCTCTGTTTCTAGACTTATAAGAGCATCAAGAGCGCTCAGGCTGCGCACGTTCCACGTTCCGATTCGGTAGTCTGGTCCTTTTTCACGTCCAGGTAAAATTCTGTTTTGTTGTCCGGGTCTGTTATTCTTTTTCTGATAACCAAATTTAACATATTAGTTTTTTTTTCCGGGGTCAGGGTGTTAACCTTAGGCCCAACCCAAATTATCGTGAATGGGTCCGTTCTGCATATTAAGGTCACCAGAAACAACCTTTTTACACGTTTATATAGCGAGTCGCTTGGTTCAAGACAGACGCCCGCTCCAAGCCGCCCCTGACATGGAGAACAGACGCTTGAGTCGCATTGGTTGTAAGGCGCCAATTCGCCGTGATGTAGCGTCATTGACTAAGCAGTTTTTACTCTGCTTGTCTCCAATACACCAACCTAATTCTATCAACATTACCCAGGCAGCACGGCGTGGACGTCGAATTTCGGATTTCGCTACCCTTTTTTTTAATATAACCATCGTATTCAACGTTTAATTTCCTATAAAAAAAGTGTTTTTTCTTTTAATGGAGAAATGATATTTACTGTTAGAAATAAATTAATTTATCGAGCGCAAGACGACGAAAAATTCCATATATGGGTCATTCTTTTACATACCGAACAGATTAGGACTAAATGTGACTAAGACATTTTTGATTCAGTTGAAATGTTTTTTACGGGTTCTATATAAACATAACGATATACTTGTTTGGGGATTTTTTCTTTTTTTTTAGGGGAAATACAGCGGTTCTAAATTTCGAGAATTTTGTGATTTTTGGCTTGAAGACTTATTTTCAAAGATTCATAACTTCGGTTCTGGTAGAGATAGACACTTTTTGTTTGTTTTATTTTAAGGAATAGAGATGCAGTTTAAAAAAAACTGTTATTTATAAAAATTGTTAACAAATTCCTATTGTTATAAACAAATAATATGTTAAAATCAATTTTTAGGTATTATCTAACAAAAATAAAGAGTGTTTAGTACGACCATCATATTCTACGTTCAATTTTCAATAAGAAACGTATATTTAATTAATGGAGAAATGAGTTTTACTGTTAGAAATAAACTAATTTATCGAGCGCGAGGCGTTTCTTATTGAAAATTGAACGTAGAATACGATGATTACACTAAACACTCCTTATCTATTTTAGATAATGACTAAAAACTAATTTTAAAATTTTATTTGTTTATAACAATAGGCATTTGCTAATAATTTTTATAAATAACAGTTTTTTTTAATTTTTAAACAGAGCCCAAAAGCCGATTGTTAGAATCGGATGGTAAGTTGGCTCGTTTGTAGGTAACATTCAATTTAGTCTTACGACGGTCTGTTCCCAAATTCAATTGTAGGACTCTAGTATAAATCCGATTATGATTTGTATCATGCGATAAAAATTGTAAAAGTCCTAGAGAAAAATAGTTCTGGGCCAAACTTAATATTTTATTTGAAAGTACAATAAATTGAACTTACCCATCAGAGTGCTACCGATAAACAAATGGTTCGTTTTTGTAGTTTTTTAAACAATTTGTTTGTAATAAAGATCTACTACTAAAACTGCAGGCAGTTTATCATTCTCGAACTCACCTAAAAACACAAAATTGAATTAGTTAAAGCACAAAAAAATTATACATTTAAAGAGTAAAAAGAAGCATGCAAAGCCACTATAATATTGTTGCGATTCTACATAATTGCAATAAAATACCAAAAAAATTGTATTCAACCTCAATTTCTTTTATACAATGTTTCAAAACTAAAATTAACTTCACCATGTTTCCAAGATAAAGGGGAAAAATATGAAATAAAATATATCCAAAATAATGACGAAGAATTGAATTGTAAAGAATGGATTTACATAGAATATATGAAAAATTAAGAAAAAAGGCATCCCATTTGAAGAATGAGAATTAGTTTCAAATTAGACTGCGATAATGTAAAGTTATAATATAAATCAGACTGCGATAGTATAAACAGTTTACCTGGAATACGATTATGTAAAGTGAAAGGAAGGAAATTAAATTGTAAATAAAGTTTTTACTGTTATTTGGTATAAATTTTTAGTCTATGATGCGGTGGGATTAGTAATTCCTTAATAATGGTTTTCTTAAGTGAATTGTAGGTTCCTCAGTTGAAGAAGGAACTAGAACAACAGGGATTTTCAACAAGTGGGAACAAAAGTAAATTGAAAGCCAATGGAATAGAAGTGGAAAGTTACCAGTTTGTATCAGTTACAACAAATACTGATTCAGTTGCAGTTGATGAGGAGATCAGTTCTGTTGCGGCAACAACAACTCAATGGCCATCTGCAAACTTCGATTTCAGTCAATTAATAGCAGCTATCAATGCAAATAAAGATGGCTTTAAATAAGGAAGAAATAACTGCAACTGTAAATAGAGACGAACCAGCAAATAAATGAGTTAAGCATTAGCATACATAAACACTTGGATGAGAAACTCCAGCAAATGTCAAAAACATTCGATAGAAAAGTTGAGAAAATTCAAGACGAAATACAAGAATTTGAGCATAAAGTGTTAACAAAAGTTGATAATTTCGAAAAACGGTTACAAAATGTTTAATCAGCTAAAGTTATTTCACCTATGGTGGTACAAGAAATAGCAAAAATTAAAGTAAGGCCACCATCATATGAACAGGCTTAATTAGGGGGTAATGTTCCCGCAGGAGGGATCGATATTGTTCGATTATTATCAATGTTGATCTACGGGTCTGACTACCCTGCGTACTCCAGTCTCTGCCATTGACATATGAGTTACCGTGAGATATCACATACAACTGGCAATGGCAGGAGATGTCATTAGCCAAGATGATATCTTAGGGTGCTGGCGGACGAACTTTAATTAGTCAACGGCAGCACTTCCAGTCTTATCCGGGCAGCGTTCCGTAGTGGTACCGCTCATTAGCTCTTCCGAAAAATCAAACCGACACGTTGTTATGTGTGGGTTTTGTGCCTCGATTGAGGTGGTGGGCGCACCGTCTGGGGTGCGCTGCATCAGCTGGATTATTGGCAATTAGATTTGTTTTGTTTTCTGCAAATTTCTCCCAATTTGTTTTTCGCTTATTATTTTGTTACTGTTTCTTCATCTTATCATGAAATATTGGCATATGTCATATTTTATTGTATGATAAGATTTTTTAATTAGTTATCCATTTCAAAATAAAACATAAAAAAATAAAATATACCTTTTATATATATATGGCAGTACAACCGAAAAGATATGTCTGCAAGTGGTAAAGCAAATTTGCGCAATCCACCCGCCCATAAAGTGGCACGTCCACGGAATTTGCAGGGACAACACATATATGAATCAATAAAAAGTTTTAAAATACAAGTTTAAAACATTTGCGGATTTAACGCTAACCATGACCACGTGCAACATCATCTTGAGCACGACAAACCGAACATTATATTCCTTACAGAAACACAAGTTTCTGAAAATTTTCTCTTTATAGAATCGCTTAATTCCAAATATAGGCTCGAATCAGCTTTGAAACTCCATCAGGGCGTATGCGCATTCATTCATGAGAGTGTTACGTATACACGCTTTCCAAATTTTGAACTACACGGTGACGGCTTCAATACAATGGTTTTAAAGATTTGTCTTCCAGAAATGACTTTTTTTACAATAGCTTTATACCGGTCCCCCAACCGGTCTCTATACCGGTCCCCCAACAAACGTAACCCAAACTTTTTTAATTTACTGACAAAAATTGTGAATCAGATTAGAGCAAGGTTCCCTAATTGTGAAGTTATCGTTACCGGTGACTTCAACGTCCACAACAAATCATGGTTGGAATTCTCTAAATCGACCGACGATGTTGACAATAGTGGCAGACATTTTTGCCGCGTCTCAGGGCCTATTCCAAATTGTTAAAACCCCCGACTTTCACTCCCCGTAATGGCGGTGATAATAGTTTTCTTATAGATCTCTATCTTACCACATTGCCAGATATTACAAGTGTCGATGTCGCGAAAGATAGTATTGGAAATTCTGATCGTTATTTAATTTCATCAGTTATCAAAACTGGTTTACTTAAAACTACAGCTCCCAAACCCCGTAAAATATTTTATTACTCAAAAATGGATAAGAGTGGTCTTCAAAATTTAATTCATGGTTTCCCCTTTCGACCGTCATTGTTTTTACACTGACAATGTAAATGTTTCTGCTCAAAACTTTACAGAAACCATCCAATTTGCTATCAATAAATTTGTCCCTTTCTCCATAGTAAAACCCAAACAAAAATACTTGTATTCGAAAGCTGCCAAAACGGCACTTAGAAACAAACGTAGATTATTTAATATTTGGATTCATAACAAAACTCCCACTAATCGATCCCAATATCTAAAGGCCAACAAAATATTTAACCAGATTATCTCAAACGAAAAGTCTGAAATTGACAGAGCGAAAGCCTCAAAACTTACGTCTATGTCTATTTCTGACAAGAGTTTCTACAGTGCCATTAATTCATTAAAATTCTGGTACAAAATCTTCTATTCCCCTATTATTGATGGTGATTTAATCGTCAATGATCCCGCAAGAAAAGCTAACTTGTTCGCTGAACGCTTTGCTCTGTACTCCACTGTTTTGGAAACTCCTAAAGAAATACCCAAATCCAGTCTTCAGGAGTTAATATGAATGAACTTCACTTCAAACCCAAAATAGTCGCTAAACTTTTAAAGGGGTTAAACACCAACAAAGCCTCAGGAATGGACAATATTCCAGCCATTATTTTAAAAACCTTTTCCAAAGAACTTGCACCAACTTTGACTAAAATATTCTACCAATCCCACAAATCTGGTATATTTCCCTCGTGCTGGAAGTTGGCCAATGTCCAGCCCGTCCCCAAAAAGGGACCGAAATCCGATATCTCAAATTATAGGCCAATAGCTTTACTATCGGTCCTATCCAAAGTCTACGAGCATTATATTAATACACACATTTCAAAATTTCTAGAAGAAAATCATTTAATATCCGACAGCCAATACGGTTTTCGAAACAAAAGATCAACCACCGATCTATTAAACTATGTAGCGCATTGTTGGAACAGCATACTTGATAAAGGTGGTGAAGCATACGTTATCGCTTTAGACATCTCCAAGACTTTCGATCGAGTCTGGCATCCCAACTTAATCAACAAACTCGTTGCGTATGGTTTTCATCGCAATGTTGTGAAGCTGATTCAAAATTTTCTATCCAACCGATACATTTCGGTCTCCTTAGACGGATTTTCTTCTGAGTCTAAATTAATCAACGCTGGTGTACCTCAAGGCTCAATATTGTCCCCAACCCTATTTTTGATTTATATCAACAAATTGTTGAAAATCGCCAGCAACCGAATAAATAGTTTTGCAGATGATAGTACTCTGCACAAGTCGTTCGAGCTCCTTCCTTCAAAAGGTAAAATGCACGAACGAATTAATCTCGCCCGGAGAGACGCTGTTATAAACGTGAATAAAGACCTAAAAAAAAGTTGCCGATTGGGGTGACCATAACCTGATAAATTTCAACTCTACCAAAACACAGCTGTTGATTGTTTCCAAATCAAAGACCGAGTTCCCCAAAGATATTTTATTCAGTATGTGTGGAGAACCAATAGCTGCATGTAAAAACATTCTACCTATGACCTACTCTGGAACGATCATGTAATGGAGATGGCAAAAAGCACTACTAAAAAACTCTGCCTCCTAAATAGACGCAAAAAATTTTTCACTCCATACCAATTGATCCATGTTTATAAGTCCTATATTCGTCCCTGTATGGAGTACTGCTGTCAAGTTGGGGGTGCTGCTTCTGTTTCCATCTTGGCCGTCTTGGATTCTGTTCAAAAGCGGGCTATACGAATTGTGGGTGATGGAGCTTTGACATCAAAACTTGATTCCCTACAACATCGGCGCACTGTTGCTGACCTCGTTGTTTTTTACAAATATCGTCATCAACAGTGCTCAGATGAAATCAGTGGCATCATGCCTCAAACTTATCCTTACCCCGTTCCACTCGGCAATTGGCTACCGCAACCAGTGAAACGGTCGAGATCCCGCGCTGTCATACTGGCAGATCGCAGAAAGACTTCTTTGTCCGAACTGCATACAAATGGAGTAGTTTGCCGGAACCCTTAGTCTCAGGTGGCTTCAACCCGCAGAGGTTTAAAAAAATCGTTCATCAATACCTTAGAACGCCAGTTGTTGTGGGACCTAGGACTAAACCTAGGTCTTAAAAGGTATTTATGTGTTGTTGTGACACATATTCTAAACCCTATTACACAACACTTTTTATTTTTAAAAAAAATGTTACGATTTATTTGCAATGAAATACAAAAAAATTGTATTCAACCTCAGTTTCCCCTATACAATATTTCAAAACTGAGCTCAATGTCATATTGTTTCCAAGATAAAGGGGAAAAACATGAATAAAATATAACCAAATTAATGACGTAGACTTCATAGGAATTTTTGAAGCTTTCTTTGTAAAGAATAGATTTACCTAGAAATGAAGAAAAATGTGAGAAATGAAGAAAAATTGTATTCCTTTTGCAGAATGAGAATTAGTTTCAAATTAGACTGCGATAATGTAAAGTTATAATTTAAATTATAAGCAAACGACTTTTGTATAAACTAAATTTTCTAATTTTAAAACAAAATAGTAATACCAAAACCATAATTTTATTTTAAATTCGCATACAATTTTGGAGTTCCCAGAATACATGTTGTTGTGAGATCTAGCTCTTGAAGAGGTTTTATGTGTTGTTATGACACCATATTATATTCCCTAATGTAGACGCAAAAAATTTTTCACTCCATACCAATTGATCCATGTTTATAAGTCCTATATTCGTCCCTGTATGGAGTACTGCTGTCAAGTTTGAGGTGCTGCTTCTGTTTCCATCTTGGCCGTCTTGGATTCTGTTCAAAAGCGGGCTATACGAATTGTGGGTGATCGAGCTTTGACATCAAAACTTGATTCCCTACAACATTGTCGCACTGTTGCTGACCTCGTTGTTTTTTACAAATATCGTCATCAACAGTGCTCAGATCTAATTTTAAAACAAAATAGTAATACCAAAACCATAATTTTATTTTAAATTCGCATACAATTTTGGAGTTCCCAGAATACATGTTGTTGTGAGATCTAGCTCTTGAAGAGGTTTTATGTGTTGTTATGACACCATATTATATTCTCTAATGTTCCATCAACATTTTGTACCGTGTACTATCATCTGCAAAACCATTTATCGGGTTGCTGGTGATTTTCAACAGTAAGTTGATATAAATTAAAAATAGTGGGCGACAAAACTGAGCCTACGGAGGAATAACAAGCGTTAGTTAATTTAAACTAAGAAGAAACGACATCTATAGATACCGAAATGTGTCGGTTAGTAAGAAAATTAATTTCGAATCAGCTTTACGATTGCTTTTGAAATGTCTAATACGATAACGTACGTTTTAATTTTATCAACTATGTATGCTGTTCCAACGATAGACTACATAGTTCAATAGATCGGTTGTTGATTTTTTGTTTCGAGATATATTTTTAGGTAGATTTCATATAAAAATCTACCTATTGCAATGGGCTTCATCTCGGAATTTCGGAAAAATTTTTGTGCCAAACGACTATATATGATAAGCGGAGACGAAAAAACAAAAAAAAAAAAGTTTATATATATATATATATATATATATATATATATATATATATATATATATATATATATATATATATATATATATATATATATATATATATATATATATATATATATATAAATATATAAATATATATATATATATATATATATATATATATATATATATATATATATATATATATATATATATATATATATATATATATATAAACGATATGAGATATAACGAAAACGACCGAACGAACTAGAGGCTTTTTTCTGAAAAAAATTGATTTTTTAAAACCGTTATAACGGCCGTTTGGATACTAATATTTCAAAAAATTTCAAATTCAAATTTCAAAAAATCTTTGGAATCTTTTTTATCAATTTGTTTTAAAAATAGACCTCTGCAGTTAGAGGTTCCTGAGTGAATAGCTCCAACAAAAAAGTTTGCAAAAAAAATTTTTTTTTAAACAACCGGCACTCTCACGGTCGCATTTATAAGGCCAGATCAAAAAACCGTTTCTAAAAATGTGCGTTTTATTAATATCTTGAACAAGTTCGTAAATCAGCCCAATCCAACACATGGTTAAGAAACTAGAAGCTTTATACTAGAAAAAAACTCTGTTTTTTAGATCCGTTATAACGGCCGTTTAGATTCTAATATTTTTAAAAACTTCATAAATTTAGAATCTTTGAAACCTCAATCAGTTTCTTAAAAAAAAAGACCTCTGCAGTTGGAGGTTTCTGAGTGAGCGGCTCCGACAAAAAAGCTTGTAAAACACAAAATGCGTTTGAATCAACCGGCACTCTCACGGTCGCATTTGTGGAGCCAGATCAAAAAACCTTCCGTAAACATTTGTGTTTTATTAATATCTTGGACAAGTTCGTAAATCAGAAAAATCTGACACATGGTTAAGGAACTATAGGCTTTATACAAGAAAAAAAAGTGGTTTTTTTAATCCGTTATAACGGCCGTTTGGATACTAATATTTTTTAAATCTTCATAAATTTAGAATCTGTGGAAACATTTTAATCCATTTCTTATAAATATAAACCTCTGCAGTTAGAGGTTTTTGACTTGTTGGCTTCAACAAAAAAGTTTGCAACAATCCCCAACTACAATATCCAAAAACCTTATAACAGTCAATGTCAACCTTATAACAGTCAAAAAAATAAAAGATTTGAATAGAAGAAATAAATTTTTTTTTCTTAGAAATAAACTATTTTGATATTTTGCAGTAATTGCACGACATATGATATAGAATAGGTTTGTGTCATAAATTGTCACACACATGTTCTGTGGTAGATTTGATATTTGTTTGTTGCAAAATTGGATAGATATAATTTTGCTTGTAGGTAGCTAATTTTCTTTTTAAAAATTGTTCGATATCTGTTTTAGATTAGTTTGTTTTGTTTAAACTAATCTGATACATCAGATTCTACTGGCAAACAAAACTGTCTGATCTCGAAATCTACCTATTTCTAGCGGATATACGTGCCGCTTGGACTTTTTTTTAAACAAAAAGTGCTGTGTAATAGAAGGGTTTAGAATATGTGTCACAACAACACACAAATACCTTTTAAGACCTAGGTCTAGTCCTAGGTCCCACAACTGGCGTTCCAAGGTGTTGATGAACGCTTTTTTTTAAACCTCTGCGGGTTGAAGCCACCTGAGAATAAGGGTTCCGGCAAACTACTCCATTTGTATGCAGTTCGGACAAAGAAGTCTTTCTGCGATCTGCCAGTATGACAGCGCGGGATCTCGACCGTTTCACTGGTTGCGGTAGCCGATTGCCGAGTGGAACGGGGGTAAGAATGAGTTTGAGGCATGATGCCGCTGATTTCATTTGAGCACTGTTGATGACGATATTTGTAAAAACAACGAGGTCAGCAACAGTGCGACGATGTTGTAGGGAATCAAGTTTTGATGTCAAAGCTCGATCACCCACAATTCATATAGCCTGCTTTTGAACAGAGTCCAAGACGGCCAAGATAAAAACAGAAGCAGCACCCCAAACTTGACAGCAGTACTCCATACAGGGACGAATATAGGACTTATAAACATGGAGCAATTGGTATGGAGTGAAAAATATTACATTTCGTTCCTCTTTTGGGGACAGACTGGACATTTAACAACAGCCAGCAGGAAAGAAAAAAATTTGGTTAGATTGGGCGGGCAAAAGTTCTTTAGAAAATTTTTTTAGATTAATAGGAGGAATTATAACGCGACAAGAAGTTTTTTTGACTAGTAATTGTCAGATCCACTCATTTTATGTTGATTGTGTTTGTTTAACTCAAAACTAATAAATTTCTTAAATTAAATTTCAATTATTTTTCATTTCAATTCATTTTTTTTGTATAAATTAATTTTTCACGCCTTTTTATTTGTTACATTCATACTTTTATTTTTGAAAACATATTAAATAAATTTTTTTTTATTACCAAGTTTACTCTTTTTTGAAAACAATAAAATTCATATCTTTTTTTTAACTTAAAGTAAATCAAATTCATATTTATTTGTTAGATCTAATTATTAGAAAAAAGAAAAAATTTGTTAAAGTTAAAAAAAAATATAAATATTAAAAATTTTTAAAAAAAAACTCTTGTAAAATTTGTAGTTTATTATAGTTTAAAATTGTATTATAAGTAGTAAAAAAGAAAATTAAATTATGTTAAGTTGTAACTGCAAAATTAGAGGAAATAATTAAGCCAAAAAAAGTTTTATTGCGTTACATATAACTACAAACTAAAGGACAATTATGTGTTAAATTAAACGAACTAAGTTCAAACTAATATTACGTCCAACTAATATTACGTCCACAAAATTATAATGAAAGTCGTTAAAATTCCTGAAAAAATCAATTGAATATCAACATGCCAAACGAGTTGCCCAGAATAAAATGTAATCGAGAAATATAATCGAGATTCGTATTTAAATTTATGGTGTCAGTAAAAAAAAACATTTAAGGCATATGTTTAAAAATTAAAATTGTTTATCGAAAAATCCATAAGGCAGGACAACCAACTTATCGGTATAAAATAATTTGGAGAAATTTGGAGAATTCATGGAGATTTATTTTTGTAATTTGGAAGGATGGAAATTAAAAATTATCAGATCGGTCTATTCAATTTTGGTGGTCACAGAGGACACACCAAAATATAAGTTCCAGCTCCAGACCTCCAGTCACAATTTTTTTATAAATAAACAAAAAATCCATGGAAGCTGAAGCTAATTAATTTATGGAGAAGAACCACACTTTATTGGAAAACAAGAACAACATTTAGCAGGATATCAGGAATTGGTTGGACAATTGGAAACAAAATTAAATTTGGGTATAAAGATATATATTAATTAATATTCTAAACGTTTTTTTTTTCTTTTTAAAACGTAATGTATAATTTTTATGTAATTCGGTTATAATTTCATTAAAAAAAAAATATATTTATAAAATTCTCTTTTGATCAAAATTAATTTCAAAATAATTTTCATTTGTGGTTCTCAATTTGATCTTCATTGTGTTTTGTGTTGTGTCTTTAAGTTTTTGTTAGCTTGGTTTATTTCGTGAATTTTCGTGAATTAAAAAAAGAAACATTAAGAACTGCTTCACGTATAAAAAAATAAGACAAAGGCCCGTCTCACCCAATTTTTAAGCGCGAAGCGCGAAAGGACAGTTATAGAATGTTGTTCATGCCAATTTTGGGTTTGAGATAAAGTTCTCTCATTTTAACTACTAAAAATTGGATTTGGGTTATTTCTTTAACCGTTTCCAAAACTCGAAAACTCTAATTGTCGGTGTTTTAATGTGTCAACCGGTATGTTGATGATTTTTTAAATGTGCTTAAAACTCTTGGATTTAGATTGAAGTCGAATCCGAATCTTTTGAGTTCGAGTCCGTCCAGCATGCTAACCACTAGGCTTCTCTCTCAATACAATATGTAGTTAGTTAACAAATGATAAATTAAATGTAATTTTGGTCTTTGGTCATATATATATTGTTGAGAATAGTCTACATATGGCAATCGTTTTTATATATCTGTAGGTGGGAGGTAAACTACACCAAGTCACATTTTTAAAATTTTACAGGAAAGGCAAAAAACTGTTTGAAAATGGACTATTTACTATGGACTTAGACTATTTAAAATTGTTCTATCTCGAAAACTACACTAGTTAGGACTTAGTGCTAGTGCCCGATAGAGAACAAAATCCTGATTCTAATGCTGTGTGCAACCGACCACCATAACTAATATTAATCGTGATTGATCTTCTGTCAAATCGTTTTTTTTGTTTGTTTGTTTTCCTTTATTTCTCTGAGAGAGAAACCGGTTTGTCTTCCCAAAGACGTGCATAAATTTTTCATTTGATTCAAAATTGTACAATTATTGCGAGTTTCTTTTAAATCTATAAGAAAAAAACCTACCACAAAAAAATAATAGTTTCTCCCTCACTGCTACTATATAAAAAGAAATAAGAAAAATGACAGATTAGGATTTGATTCTAACCAAATATATAAATTTTAATCTTTTATCTATTAAAAATAAACTACACAATAATGAAAAGTTGGTCGCCAGCTAGTTTTCATAATATACTTTCAGGATGTATACATAACTTAAATATTTGCACATTTGCATTATAAAATAATAAAATGTTCACCATTATAAAATCACTGAAAATAACACAATAAATGTAAAATACTCTCGTAATTATTTTTATTCATTTTATAAAAATTAGCACAACTAAAAATAATAGATTGTACTTTTTGTTTCGTTTTAAATTATTTAATTGTTTTTAATTTATAATTTAATACAATAGTTGGTTGTTGTAAATAAACAGAAATGCAAATGGCGAAATGAGAAATTGAATATGACATATTAGCAAACACGATTTCTTATGTCTCTCTTCATACAATTTTAAAGTTATGTTCTCTCTATATTTATATATACTCTAAGGCTGTGTGCGAACTGACGAAATAATGACAGATGACAAATATTAACTGTCAAAATTTTGTTTTTTGGAATTTATATTCACCATAACGAAACGTCAAAATTTGGTATAGCTTTTTAGCATCATCGTGACAGTAGGCATAACAAATTATTTCAGGAGGAACAACAATTTATTACAGAAGTTTTTTTAAGTGCCAAAGTAATATTTATATTAGTATATATATTATTTATATTTATTAACAGCAAACATAAATATTACGAAGTTTTTCACCTTATGTCAAAATTTTGTTTGTACAAATTTCATCTTCACCAAAAATTGTGTTCTGTCATTATTTCGTCAGTTCGCACACAGCATAACAGTATAAAAAAACGTATTTTGAAAAAATTGGACTTGGTGTAGTTTACCTCCTAGAATAATACCTACAGATATTATTCTTGACATTTTTGACAAATTGATTGAGAAAGAGTTTAATAAGATTATTAATAAATCAAGTAGCATTTAGATAACAAAACTTATTCTTGTACTTATTTAGAAGACAGAAAAAACAACGACTTGAGATATTCAGATACAGTGGGAATACCTATTATGACAATACCGCTTATAAGTATTTTTAAAAGGTAAATAACGCATTCGATTTGACTGAGACATTGAATAAATATCTAAGAAAGAGTAACAGAAACTTGTTGAGTCAAGCATCTGATTTTTAGTATTGGTGACGTTTGCTAGTGTTTGTATTCTACCTGGGTTGGTTGGTACTGTTTACAATTGAATTTACATATGTATTTATATTTAATTTTAAAACAAATAATAGAAATAATAAATATTAAAGATGAATTGAAAATCCTAATGTGTTTGAAGCAAATATTTCCTAATATTTAAAAATAATAAATATGTTTTAATTGTATAACACAAATTACAATAATATTCAATTACTTCATGAACACCTTATATGAAGGCGTTCACCATTTTTCTATGATTTTAGACCCCCACCCCATCTGTATAAGAAAAAAGCTAATCCAAATGATAAGACGTAAGAATTTTTTCAAAACTTTTATTATATATAAAATTTAAAGTCCTTAATTATTTTCAAAATTAAAGTATTAGTGTTTTAGTAAAATTAAGAATCATTTATTGTCCACGGATTCCCTATCCAAGTTTCTACATCATTAACAATTGGTAGCTCATCTTAACATTTCAGCCTAAAATTCGTTGAATCGGTTAGGTGATTAAGGTCATCTTTCTTTTATCATTCGGCGTCTATACATTTCCGTTTGCATCTCTTATAATAAATATTACTTCCCGTCCACGTCGAGCAGTTTTAAGCGTCAGGCGAACTTTTTCGGGTCTACATTCCTACTTGTTATGTACATTTTTCAAATAATAATTTGCAGACCCATATAAAACTAATCGATTAAATTATGTTTTTATTTATTTTATTTAAGTGAAACTGGATTGAGTGAGTTTTTGATAAAAACAGCGAGGGACATTTGTTGACACCCTACGTTCCTGTATGGAACATAATATATGGCATATATGATTACAAACTCTGATTTTGAGTAGTGACTTGATAGAGGAACAAATTCTGGGTAGGATCTGCCAATTTTAAACAACAAACCAATCACGGACCTGTATTGGCGAGCCAAGCCTTGGCTAGTTAACTTTGGTTTTAGTCTGGACCAGTTGTAAATGCCTAGACTGAACCAAGATTCAGTTTATTATATTACGTGTTATTAATCAGTCTAATGCATTGTAAACATTTGCAAGCCATATTATGTTTATCTTTATTTTTATATGTTACTCTTTCCACAACCTTTTTTCACACATTTAAAGGAGGTCTGGGTAAAAAATTGGTTTGGTAGACCTGGCCCAAGTTTTATTTACCAGACTTGGGACCAGGACATCAGTCCAAAATTGGTCCGTTTGAAAATGTTAAGCCTGGCCTAAACCACAAAAGTTTTGGCGGGGACTTGGCCCAGGTTTGATCCCTTAGATTTTTCTTACCCGGGATGTAATCATTTGGAAATTAAGAAAATCCATTACATTCTTAATCTATTATAAGTGTTTACAACTATTATGGTATTACCACAATAAAATAATAAATATGTTAGTATTATTTATATTATAAATATTGTTTTAAAAATAAATTTATTGTTTTATAATTTTTTATCTTACTCTTTCACTCGCTCCAAAAAATAAGAAATTATTGACGAAATCTTGCATAAATCTTCTTTTCAATAGTTACAACTTTAAAGCAACATTTATTCTGCAACAAAATGATACTTTCCAACTGTTCCTATCAGTTGGAAGTAGCTGAAGCTGAATAGAACCATATTTCTAGTTTAATTGTTTAATTTAATGTTCAGTTATATTTCATGTCATCCAAATAATTACTATTAAGTTTTATATGTATGTTTTTAGTCGAAAATGTTTCCCATTATATGTTTGTCAAAACAAATGGGCAACAAAATGTATGAAAATCATTTTTTAACACATTTATCGATTTTTTGACATGTCATAAAACAATCAACCTCCCTCCTGGTCTCACATACACATGCCGATCAAGGCTTCTCCACATTTAAAATTACTACGCATTGTCACTGAAAATAAACGTTTTAATAACTCTATATTTGGACTTTAATCATTGAGGGAGGAGACATCGCGTTACATTATCAAGGCATATGCCACTAGTTGTATCATTGGCAAGGCAACCCATTTTAGTTTTGTTAAATTTTTAATACAAATTTACTTTTATCTCTGATTTTATTTTTATTTTCTCTATCCTAACATTAAAATATGAAGGGGCTGAAATTTCAAGACTCTGAGATATTAAGATATCGGTCTGTGTTAAGAGTTTTCATATAGTTTTCGGCAGAAGGCTTTTATGAGGTCATTGTTTTTAGGCAGCGATGTATATCAAACATAATACTCTTTGTAAAAGTACAAGTATTTTATCTCTGTTTAGAAATTTATTACAAAACTAACACGACACATCAATTCGTCGCCGAAAAATTATAAAAGATCATTTATTAACATAATTTAGTGAAAAGATAATACACTCAGCAAACTACTCAAAAACCTCTCCATTTAGCGTTTCGAGAAAATATTACAAAATCACAAATTCATATTTCTTTCAAAATTCCAAAAATATTGTAAAAATTAAATAAAATCAAACTTTTTTCAAAATTCTAAATATATCCCAAAAATTATTACAAAATCAAATGTTAAAACTTTGTTCAAAAATTCTAAAAATATTGCAAAAATTATATTATTATTAATTTCAAAATCCAAAATTGAAACTTTTTTCAAGATTCCAAAAATTAGAATAAAATCAAATATTTAAACTTTTTCTAAATTCTAATAATATTCCAAAAGTTCTTAAAAATTCAAAATTTTCCAAAATTTTAAAAATATTGCAAAAATTATAACAAGATCAAAAATTAAAACTTTTTCAAAATTATAAATATTATAATAAAATCAAAAATTTTAAATTTCTCAAAATTTTGAAAATATTCTAAAAATTCTTACAAAATCAAAAATTGAAACTTTTTTCAAAATTCTAAAAATATACATATATACAAAATTCACATATTCAAAAATTCTATTTTTTTCCAAAATTCTGAAAATCATTTTTTTGACAAACTTATAATGCAATAAAACTTATATATATGAACTTATATATATAAACTTATATATGACAAACTTATAATGTAATAAAATAAAAAAAAATAAATTAAAATCATTCTTTTGACACAACTTGACTCTATTTTTTTGACAAACTTATAATGCCATAATTCTCTATAATAATAATAAAATCTCATATCATACAAATAATTAATTTTATTTTTTTCCAAAAAATTGGGGAAAATAATAAAAAAAAATTTGTCTTTTGACACACTTGACAACATTTTTTTGACAAACTTATAATGCAATAATCTAGTTTTTGGTCTCACATACCAATCCCAACCATCAAGATTTCTTTAAATTCAATGTTTCTATTCGTAATCACTTAAAATGAACGATGTTTAAGCAAAAAATATGCAAATTTCCTTGTTTTGACACACTAGACGATTTTTTTGACACACTTCCGGTACAGTTATCGAACACATCGTCGTTTCGGCTCTTCCCATTAAGTAAACCTATTTTTAGAAAAAAAAATTTTTCAAATCCTTCCAGCGGTTTTTTAGATTGCGTCGGTTGTGACGGTCGGCCGGCCTGCAGACAGATATACATTTTTTTTTCTGCTTTTTAGAATCAGTAGGTCCTAAAACGTCGAGAAATGTCAAAAAGGTGGGGATAAGAATTTCACTTTTGGCTCATGAATTCAATACTTTGGTTTTTTCAAAACCGGAGTAATAAGTACTAATTATTTTATACTTTAGATAAATTGAATCAATAAGAAATTTATTATAGATAGTGTCAAATTCAAATGCCCGAATTGTTGCATTGAGGAAATTAAGATTTTTGAAAATTCTCTAGTGTACAAAACGATACCGTGTGTAGGTAATAATACAGTGTAAATAAAAACAGAAAAGAAAAATATATAGTATTTAGTGCAGTAACCAAACGTTTTCGGTTCTGAATTCTTTGAACCTTGACCGATTAACTTGAAATTTGCTGAATAGTTAAGTGATGACTCAAAAATTAAAGGTGACATAGCGATGATTTGCGCTTTTCCCTGGGGGTAGATGCCACTCCCTGGGGGTAGATTTTTTCACTCAAAATAACCCCGAAAATAGATAAAGAGACACATTTTAAGTCAAAATATGCTATAACGTTTTTCCATAGATCGATATTTTTCGAGTTATTCGCAATTGAAAACTTGTAATTTTCGATCAAATAAGCACACTGAAAAAACACGTCCTATTTCCAATCGAAATGCAATTGTCTCAACCTCACCGTGCGGTCACATATGGCGAATCAAACTACGAAATTGCTTCAACAACTCTACAATTATAAATCGATGAAGTTGAGACAATCACACGAAATATTTATGTGAAAATAAAATATAGTTCAATTAATCTCAAATACTTAAACTTTAAAATGAAAAATTCATGATATAAGGCCAAAGAAAATTTTTTTCAGGGAAATAGTTATTATCTTTATTCAACTACTGTTATATTGGATATAACACTTTATATTTTAAATAAACCTCATTCTGTTGTTAGGAAAATGTTATCGTGTAGTTGTCCCAATCACAGTGAAATTGTTTGCAAATAATTTTTCTTTGCATGAATAATCAACTGCCAACTTCGAGATGAGGTTGTCATGAACTTCGATTTTTTTTTCAGTGCATGTTTTTTGACGGCATGTTTTTCACACGTAACTCGAAAACTTGTGTTCTATCAAAAAATTTAAAATGAACAAAAATCAAGTTGATCAACGAAAAAAAGATTAGTTTTGGTATGAGTTTTGTAACTTCAAAGCGAAGGAGGTTATAGCTCATTTAAGAGAATTATATTTTTTAACAACTTGGTTCGAAGTATTCAACGTTAACAAATAGAAACCGTTGAATTTTTCGGAGAAAACTTCTAAAATATTTTTATAATACTTAGCAATACCTTTAAAATATGTACTAGCTTAATTCGTATCCTTTAAAACTAAGCGAGTTACGACACAAAAACGGTGAGCAACTCAAATTTAAAAAAAAAAAAAGCGTTAAAATCTCAGCTTTTCCCAACAAAATGCATATTCTTGGTTATTCTTTTACAGATAGCTGTATTTTAGTATTAGTCATGAGATCCAGAAGTTTAGCTGCATTAGAATACGTAGTTTTTGAAAAAAATACGATGATAATGAAAAATGTATTTTTTTTTTTTTTTTTTTAATAAAATGTGTTGTGTAATAGGGTTTAGAATATGTGTCACAACAACACATAAATACCTTTTAAGACCTAGGTCTAGACCTGGGTCCCACAACAACTGGCGTTCTGAGGTGTAGATTAACGCTTTTTTTAAACATCTGTGGGTTGAAACCACCTGAGACTAAGTGTTCCGGCAAACTATTCCATTTGTACGCAGTTCGGACAAAGAAGTCTCTCTGCGATCTGCCAGTATGACAGCGCGGGATCTTTACCGTTTCACTGGTTGCGGCAACCGATTGCCGAGTGGAACGGGGGTAAGAATAAGTTTGAGGCATGATACCGCTGATTTCATCTGAGCACTGCTGATGACGATATTTGTAAAAAACAACGAGGTCAGCAACAGTGCGACGATGTTGTAGGGAATCAAGTTGTGATGTCAAAGTTCGATCACCTACAATTCGTATAGCTCGCTTTTGAACAGAGTCCAAGAGGGCCAAGATGGAAACAGAGGCAGCACCCCAAACTTGACAGCAGTACTCCATACAGGGACGAATATAGGACTTATAAACATGGAGCAATTGGTATGGAGTGAAAAATTTTTTGCATCTATTTAGGAGGCCGAGTTTTTTAGACGCGCTTTTTGCCATCGCCATTACATGATCGTTCCAGAGTAGGTCATTTGAAACTGTGACACCCAATAAACGAATGTTTTTACATTCACCTATTGGTTCATCACACATACTAAATAAAATATCTTTGGGGAACTCGGTCTTTAATCTGGAAACAATCAACAGCTGTGTTTTGGTGGAGTTGAAATTGACAAGGTTTTGGTCACCCCAGTCGGCGACTTTATTCAGGTCTTTGTTCACGTTTATGGCAGCGTCTCTCCGGGCAGGATTAATTCGTTCGTGCATTTTACCTTTTGAAGGAAGGGGCTCGAACGACTTGTGCAGAGTACTATCATCTGCAAAACTATTTATTGGGTTGCTGGTGATTTTCAACAATTCGTTGATATAAATCAAAAATAGGGTTGGGGACAATACTGAGCCTTGGGGTACACCAGCGTTAATTAGTTTAGACTCAGAAGAATATCCGTCTAAGGTTACCGAAATGTATCGGTCGGATAGAAAATTTTGAATCAGCTTCACAACATTGGGATGAAAACCGTACGCAACGAGCTTGTTGATTAAGTTGGCATGCCAGACTCGATCGAATGCCTTGGAGATGTCTAAAGCGATAACGTATGTTTCACCACCTTTATCAAGTATGCTGTTCCAACAATGCGCTACATAGTTTAATAGATCGGTAGTTGATCTTTTGTTTCGAAAACCGTATTGGCTGTCGGATATTAAATGATTTTCTTCCAGAAATTTTGAAATATGTGTATTAATATAATGCTCATAGACTTTGGATAGGACCGATAGTAAAGCTATTGGCCTATAATTTGAGATATCGGATTTTGGTCCCTTTTTGGGGACGGGCTGGACATTTGCCAACTTCCAGCACGAGGGAAATATACCAGATTTGTAGGATTGGTAGAATATTTTAGTTAAAGTTGGTGCAAGTTCTTTGGAAAAGGTTTTTAAAATAATGGGTGGAATATTGTCCATTCCTGATGCTTTGTTGATGTTTAACCCCTTTAAAAGTTTAGCGACTATTTTGGGTTTGAAGTGAAGTTCATTCATATTAACTCCTGAAGACTGGATTTGGGGTATTTCTTTAGGAGTTTCCAAAACAGTGGAGTTCAGAGCAAAGCGTTCAGCGAACAAGTTAGCTTTTCTTGCGGGATCATTGACGATTAAATCACCATCAATAATAGGGGGAATAGAAAATTTTGTACCAGAATTTAAAGAATTAATGGCACTGTAGAAACTCTTGTCAGAAACAGACATAGACGTAAGTTTTGAGGCTTTCGCTCTGTCAATTTCGGACTTTTCGTTTGAGATAATCTGATTAGATATTTTGTTGGCCTTTAGATATTGGGATCGATTAGTGGGAGTTTTGTTATGAATCCAAATATTAAATGATCTACGTTTGTTTCTAAGTGCCGTTTTGGCAGCTTTCGAATACAAGTATTTTTGTTTGGGTTTTACTATGGAGAAAGGGACAAATTTATTTATAGCAAATTGGATGGTTTCTGTAAAGTTTTGAGCAGAAACATTTACATTGTCAGTGTAAAAACAATGACGGTCGAAAGGGAAACCATGGAAAAAATTTTGAAGACCACTCTTATCCATTTTTGAGTAGTGAAATATTTTACGGGGTTTGGGAGCTGTAGTTTTAAGTAAATCAGTTTTGATAACTGATGAGATTAAATAATGATCAGAATTTCCAATACTACCTTTCGCAACATCGACACTCGTAATATCTGGCATTGTGGTAAGATAGAGATCTAGTAGAAAACTATTATCACCGCCATTACGGGGAGTGAAAGTCGGGCTTTTTACAATTTGGAATAGGCCCTGAGACGCGGCAAAAATTTCTGCCAGTTTTCCACTATTGTCAACATCGTCGGTCGATTTGGAGAATTCCAACCATGATTTGTTGTGGACGTTGAAGTCACCGGTAACGATAACTTCACAATTAGGGGACTTTGCTCTAATCTCGTCCATAATTTTTGTCAGTATATTAAAAAAGTTTGGGTTACGTTTGTTGGGGGACCGGTATAAAGCTATTGTAAAAAAAGTCATTTCTGGAAGACAAATCTTTAAAACCATTGTATTGAAGCCGTCACCGTGTAGTTCAAAATTTGGAAAGCGCGTGTACGCAACACTCTCATGAATGAATGCGCATACGCCCTGATGGAGTTTGAAAGCTGATTCGTATATTTCAAATTTCTTAAAAACGTACCTTCTCTTCAAAATAACTCTAAAACTAAATAAGATACGTAACAAACTAATAAGCATTTAGCACAAAAATGTTTGTTTTTAACAAAAAATTTGGTTATACATATTGTGTTTTCTGTGAGATAAAAAATACCGAAGATGTACCTGTTTCAAGTTTGCATTACAGTGCTCCGACCCCCAACCCGTATCCATTTAAAGACGTAAGGTTTGAACAAGTTGGAATGAATACAATATTATGACTTTTGAAAGTACCTATATATTGGTTTTTTAATGGACGTTGTAACTTTAAAATTGAGAGTGGTATGTTACAAAAACCACTTGCATTTTTTAGATGCAAAAACACTGTTTTTTCGATATCATTTGTGTGAGTGTATGTCAGTGTTTGTGTGCATGTATACACGCACAAATCTATTTGAAATAGCGCTTGAATGTATAGTCAGGATATTTTCGAAATCAAGGCAAGAAGTACGTGATGTGCACCAGAAGAGTTACTTAAAATAATATTTTGTAACTGTAAAAAATAATGCGGTGCCTCTTGTGGTTGCCGAAGACTATGATTATTTGGTAACTCAACATGTGCGACATGCTGCGGTGACAACTGTCAGAATTGTCCTCCAACTGACCCATCGGAAGAAAACGAAAGTGATTGTAGCTCTGATGTTTAAATTTTCTAAAAAGAACGTGTTTTAGAAAACCGCGGTTTTCTGTTTTTATTTTTGAGTTCGAATTCATTTTACTAAATAAATAAATAAATATTTCAAATTAAAACTTTCAGTTTTAAAATAAATAAAGATTTAAGTTCAGCTTTACTTCATTGCCATGGTGCCATAAGGAATTATAGTATTAAATATATTGTAAACTACCTTTGAAAAATTTAAAACGTATTTACGAGTTATTATTATTAATTCGGTAGAATTTAAATAATACTAAACTATTTAACGAATAATAACTTAACCGAGTTCTAACTTTTCGACTAAATTTCGACTAAAAGAAGACAACGGAAAATACCCGCTAAGGTTCGGATGATTGCGGGAAAATCATTAGTATTGCATCATACAGCTACTGCAAAATTATAGTTCTTTCACTAGTTTTTTTTAAATAATAACAATTCTTTTCAAAGCGCCAATCACATAAATCCTCAATTAATTTGAAATTTATTCCTGTAAGCAAATGTGTTCAAATGTATCAAAGCCCTCTATTGGTTTTTTCGTAAGCGTAACAAATTTTTGTAGCATTAAAGGAACCTTAAACGCCAAGATTGTCATTTTCTATATAATGATAGAAAAAGGCTTAAATATTTAATATTTGTTAATTTTATTTAAACATTAAAATTCAAACGGTCGCTATTACGCCTTAGATTGTTCGACTTTTAAGAATCTAGCCACTTGGTCAGCTCGCAAATTTATGCAAAAGATTATTTGCTGCAACATACACAGAAATTTTTTTTGGTGTAGGTCAAAAATCGCTTTTTCAGATAATATTTAAAATATATTTAAATATATTAAAATTATATAACAATTGAAATAATAATATTAAAATATATAACAATCGAAAGAAAATAAATTAAATTGCTTTATTTATTTTACAACAAATTCGGTCAATAAAGCATATAAAATAAATAATAATAATAAAGAATTTTATTTACTTCATAACTAAATTCATTCACAATATATTAAAAATTATTCATTGATAAATTATTTAAAAATAATAATTTACCATAAACGAGATCATTATCTAAAATTATGATAAAATCATATAGATTTCTAAAATCTTTATTTTCTAATTAAACAACGAGATAGGATAAAAACTAACCAGTATAAAACAAAACAAACACAAATATGTATAGTTAACGGATAGTTTAAAAAAAATTGATTTTAAGTTTTAAGCCTTTCTTTCTTTTGAGGAAAATAAAAAGAAACAAAATTAAAATTAAACTAGGGGACCCCTGTGCTTTTGCACAAAATATTTTTTTGTAAAGTAATAACATTAAACTAATTAAAAAAATCCCCTGTTTGCAACGTCAGGTTCAGGTAAAGCATAAACTGAAACTGAAATTAAAATTTAAATTCCGTTTATTTTTTTTAATAGTTTAATTTTTTTATATTCTCTTCTTTCCTTTCCGCATTTTCTCCTTTCCTAAGATATGGCTACGCTTTTTCGTGGCTTCTGTATTATATATATGATTAAAATATCTGAGGGCAAAAAGTAAGAAAGTAAAATTTACCTAACTGGCTTTAACTTTAACTGAGGATGGTAAACTGGCCCTTAACCTGTAGAAAACCAAAAAAAGAAAAAACAGGTGCTTTTAGATTTTGCCCTCCTTGAAAATTAAATTTTTTGAAAAATAACCACTGCGATTTTTTGCAAAACCTAATTCAGTATCTTTTTTAATAAACGAAGTTCAATCAAACGGGCAAACTTGCTTTCAATAAAATCATCTGCAAATACAATTTTTTTTTATCACTGTTATCTTTTTATAAAGCTTCACTCCCCTTTAAACAAAAAAAATGGAAACGGGTTCGGGTTCAAATTTCTTGATGCGATTTTCCCTCAGTTATGAAAAAACTGCTTTAGTTTTTTTTAATGCCTATTTAACGATGTACCGGAATAGAGCTACAGGGACAAAATGCCTTTAATTTTAAAGTTAAAAGCCAAATACGGTGATATAATTTTTTCTAAAAATAATGAATATATAAAATTTAATAACGTATATGAAGTAATTTTGTAATTATTAACATATAATCTAGGTACGGCATTTGCTAAAAGTTTGGTAAAACTAACATATTTGTGCGAATGTTTATATCGTTTTATACGAATGAAAATAAACATAATTCAAACTGCTAACTTGTCAGAAAATCAAGTCTTAAAGTCAACACCGTCAAATTCATCCAAAAGATTCCAAAGATATTATTCCAAAACTATGAGGTTGAGTTAAGAAATCAAGAAAATTCATTTTATTTTACTGCCATTGATTGCACCATTTGCATTCTAATAAATCGTTTTTTACAAATAAAAATCAAAGAATAGTTTTATTTTATTTATATAATATATAATCTACTTTTAAACAAAAAAAAGGCAAACGAAAAAACCATTTTGAAATTAATATTTTTTATTTTTTTCATTTTCATTTCAATTTTTCCAATTTTTTTTTCATTTTTATATGTATGTTAAATCTTAACTGAGGCCAATTGTGATAGTTAAGTTAATTAAGAATTTAACTTGCATGTTAAACTAACCGACACTTGTGAAACCCAATTTCCTCAGTTAAGTGACAGATATGTTAAATTTAACATAACTGAGGGAAAATAAAAGAAAATTGCATGCAAAATATTTTTATCATTCAATTTTCTCTCAGTTAAATTTAACTGAGGATGGTGAAACTGGCCCTCAATATAGAATCTTCCGTGAATTCAGTGGGTGGAAACAAATAATTTAATCCAACAATTGTGTTGTAAAAAATATGTATTTCGCACAACAAATGTTTTTCATTTAGTTATTCCTAAAATTGCGTCGTGTTCACAGCAGCAAGTGTTAGTTATATAAATAATTATATCAGATTCCGTTGGTAGTACGCCTTTCCACAAGAGGCAGCAACACATCGCATTCAGACGAAAATTTATAAGCTGTCGCACTTTTTGTATGTTGTTCCAAATTATCATTTCGCAAAAACAATTTGCGAATGAAACCGGTTTTCGACAAATAATTTCATCTTTGTTTGGTGCGCAACAACTCGTTCCGCACAAGAATTTTATTTTTTAAGCGATGTGTTGCATTACATTTGCGTACGTATGCTTAGTGCCAACAAAATATATTTTACCCCAAATAATTACTCTAAACATAATAAATTCGTTTAAAGATACATATATTTTTTGTTTTTTATTACTTATAAAATTGTATTAATAGAGCAAGAGCCCGCGACGGCCAGACCTTCGTTATTTTATAAAAGCTGTAAGTTTCTCTGCGCATACAGCCCCTACTCAGGTAGGAACGATTAACGACATATGAAGTTTGGATCATGGTAGCTTTGGCAGAGAGCAGGTAACATAGGGGGCCTCCAAAGTGTCGTGAAAGTAAAAAAGGTAATTTTTTATATATTCTTCGGGATAGTATTAGAAGTCACGTCACCCATTGCCAGACACTTACTATCGTGTTAACACCCTGCCAGACACCCTTAAACTTTAACAAATTTAAAAAATTACCTTTTATACTTTAACGGATCTTTGGAGACCCCATTGTTAACTGCTCCCTGCCAAAGCTACCATGATCCAAACTTCATATGTCGCTAATCGTTTCTAACTGAGTAGAGCTGTATGCGCAGAGAAACTTGCAGCTTTTATAAAATAACGAACTATTAATACAATTTTATAAGTAATAAAAAACAAAAAATATATGTATCTTTAAACGAATTTATTATGTTTAGAGTAATTATTTGGGGTTAATTGCGCAGAGAAACCTTCAGCTTTTATAAAATAACGAAGGTCTGGCCGTCGCGGGCTCTTAGATCAATTAAATCAAATGTATTTGATTAAAAGACAATTTACGAAAACCTAGACATAAATGTCTGAGCTAGTAAGATGCCAATTCGGGATCTTAAAAAAGTTTGTTTTATGGTGAATTCTTTTTGACTGTACCGAACAAATTCCGACATCGAATTATTGAAATTTGTAATTTTTTACAGAGTTTTATACGGCGATTTTTCTGTTCTGGCGTTTGCAGCAATGGCTCAACAAATGAGAATAAAAGGAAAATCACAAAAATGTTATATGGGATTCCATACAAAACACAATGGATTCCATACCAAACACACCCTCGGCCTACGGCCTCGTGCTTTTATCAATATACTTGCTTACAACTGATAATTTATAAAATTATTCAAGTTGTGTTTTCTATGGAATCCTATAAAAATTTTTTGAATTTTTTCTCTTATCTTATCTCCTATTTATGAGCAGAACAATAATCGCAACAAAATCGGCAAGAACCCGCGACGGCCAGACCTTCGTTATTTTATAAAAGCTGCAAGTTTATCTGCGCATACAGCTCTACTCAGGTAGAAACGATTAGCGACATATGAAGTTTGGATCATGGTAGCTTTGCCAGGGAGCAGTTAACAATGGGGTCTCCAAAGATCCGTGAAAGTAAAAAAGGTAATTTTTTATATATTCTTCGGGATAGTATTAGAAGTCACGTCACCCATTGCCAGACACTTACTATCGTGTTAACACCCTGCCAGACACCCTTAAACTTTAACAAATTTAAAAAATTATCTTTTATACTTTCACGGATCTTTGGAGACACCCCATTGTTAACTGCTCCCTGCTAAAGCTACCATGATCCAAACTTCATATGTCGCTAATCGTTTCTACCTGAGTAGAGCTGTATGCGCAGAGAAACTTGCAGCTTTTATAAAATAACGAAGGTCTGGCCGTCGCGGGCTCTTGCTCTATTAATACAATTTTATAAGTAATAAAAAACAAAAAATATATGTATCTTTAAACGAATTTATTATGTTTAGAGTAATTATTTGAGGTTAATTGCGCAGAGAAACCTTCAGCTTTTATAAAATAACGAAGGTCTGGCCGTCGCGGGTTCTTAGATCAATTAAATCAAATGTATTTGATTAAAAGACAATTTACGAAAACCTAGACATAAATGTCTGAGCTAGTAAGATGCCAATTCGGGATCTTAAAAAAGTTTGTTTTATGGTGAATTCTTTTTGACTGTACCGAACAAATTCCGACATCGAATTATTGAAATTTGTAATTTTTTACAGAGTTTTATACGGCGATTTTTCTGTTCTGGCGTTTGCATTCCATACGTTTGGATTCCATACAAAACACAATGGATTCCATACCAAACACACCCTCGGCCTACGGCCTCGTGCTTTTATCAATATACTTGCTTACAACTGATAATTTATAAAATTATTCAAGTTGTGTTTTCTATGGAATCCTATAAAAATTTTTTGAATTGTTTCTCTTATCTTATCTCCTATTTATGAGCAGAACAATAATCGCAACAAATGGTGAATTCTATTCAACTGTATCGAACAAGTACAAGTTCCAACACCAAACCAAATTATAGAATTTTGTATACTTTTGGATGCAGATCACTCAAAACCTCCAATATTAATACCCGATTGATTGACGCCGTATGCAAAATAAATTGAACATTGCCATATGCAGAAAAAATGGATGTATTTATTTTTGATAAAAAAATTTTTAAGAGTGCGTCAAATATTTTTTATATTGAGTTTTAATTTTAAAATGGCACTTAAGTCACGATTTTGTGCTAAAAAAACAAGCAGGCTTACAATATTGAGGGTTTTGGATCACCACAACCAATATTTAGCGTGCATAAATTGTCAAATTGTTTTCTTTCTGGGAAACCATTAAATCTTCCCATAGACGTGCGTAACTTTTTCATTTGATTCAAAATAGTACAATTATTGCGATTTTTTTTTTAAATCGGTAAGTAAAACACCCTACCACAAAAAAATAGTTTCCTCCCTGCGACTGTATAAAGAGAAAAGAGAAAAAATTGGTTCGATTTGACCGAAGCAACTGAAACATGGACCGAAGCAACTGAAACTGAAACGTGTATGGTGAAGTTTGCAAACCAATTTGACGGTTTTCGAATTGGTTTTAGTAAAATCAAAACGCTTTGATTTTAAGTAGGCGGAGCTAATGGTTTGTAAACATGTTTCACTGTGTATGGATGAGTTTAATAAAATAACAATAGAAATTGACATCTATAATTGTAAGATCAACCAAGTTTACAAACACGTTTAATAATGTATGGTAAACATTCAACCAAGTTTGTAAACCAAGTTTTGAAACATGTTTCAAAGTGGATGGTGGAAATGGATGGAAGAAAACAGAAATTGAATATGACAGATATGCTATCAGCATTTTTTATGAATCTCTTTAATTCTTAATACAATTTTGAAATTATGTTCTCTCTAATTTATATATACTCTAATAGTGAATTCTTTTCGACTGTACCGAACAAGTTCCAACACCGAATTATCGAATTTTGTATTCTTTTGGAATGAATTTCAATACAAAAACAATAATTTGGTGTTGGAACTGTACTGAAATTTGTTCGGTACAGTTGAAATGAATTCACTATAAGGATGCAATACAATAAATCAGCTGTCCAAATTTTTTGTACTCCATCCAAAAAAAAGTAAAATTTCGATAATTCGCTGTTGGATGGATCTTGTTCGGTACAGTCGAAAAAATTCACTGTTGATTACGCGCCTAGTGTAAGTATGTGCAGTAGCTAACTAGCAGATTGTAAACAAAAGTTGATAGCAGCTGACTATTTTCCTCGCCACTTATTGTACTCGACGCTTTAAAAAGGCAATCCAATATTTTTTTTTAAATTCTATATTGATTGGATAAGGCGTTAGCCCACATCATCAACGATTTTACATTTTATGGACTCTATTGGTTGCAATATTTAAATTATATCTCTATGTTTAAATAAGAACCCAATAGACCTTACTTGAGAATTAAAGAAGTGGTTATTGGTCTCAAATTAAGTCACTGAAAATAATTTGAATAGTTCCTCCTATAATCGGGCTTCTACTATTATAACTATATCTATACTAAGTGACCAAATAATATTATACAAATTGAATATTGACAATATAACGTTTAGAAAAGCCCTTTTATAGTCATGGCTAGGACGAACAATCCAATATTATATGTAGTTTGAAATGGAAATGGCATTTCGGAATGATTTTTCTTTCTACAAACGTCATATTAAACAAGCGATTTGGTGTTTCCTAACGAAAAGAGCGAATTTTTGCTATTTTTAAAATAACAGTGCTGATTGGATTTTTTGATAGATTAAAGTTTAAATAATTACTATGTCAGAGGCAAATAATAGAATATAAAATTATATTACTGTTTTAGGATGAAAACCTACATAGGTCAAATTAATTTAAAGAATTAAATCACACACACATACTCAACTTCTTTATTTGTACAAACACTAATAACATACCATTTTTTGTATTAAGATTAGTTACTGTTGACATGTTCACATAAAAACGATCTTATTTATATATAAAAAGCAGGCAAACAAATTAAGAAATTATTAAAGGCAAAACACCATAGTTCACAATATTGAAAAACTTTTTATATACATCTTTATTACTTCTTACAAATTTATACCAAAACACAAATTAAGAAATACATTAGCACACCCCAGCTTTTTTGAAGCATAAACTTTAAACTTTTTTACTAAATTCGTCCAAATTACAAAACAATAACAATTCTTTCTTTTGTTAAATTGACAGACGAGCATAATTTATCCCGACATGTTCGATTTTTAGAGCCTTTTGTGTTTTTTGTAAAAAAGAGCAGTAATTGATTTAGTTTTATGGTGTTGTCAGATCAAACAAAATTTTCCATTTATACTAATTTACACCCAGTACGCCTATTCCGGCATTTCCCTGGGAATTGGGAATTGAGAAAAAAGTGCAATAAATGAAATAAAGAAATATTTTCTAATACGAATTTGTTATTTCCCGCGACACGGAATACTAGTTATGAAAAAATTGCTATAAATTATTTCTCAATTCCTACTTCACGATGTACCGGAATAGGGCTACAGTACCTAATTTGCTACGTATCAAATTTGCTACAAATGCTGTGTGCGAACTGACTAAATAATAGTCGCGTTTTATCTTCGAACTGGCTGTCCAGGACAGAGAAAAATATTGGTAAAATACAGGGAAAGTTTTAGAACTAAATTGTAGCTAGCTTCAAGTGAATATTTTGACAATCGCCATTAATGTTTGTTTACGCTTGTGTTATATTTGTTTATTTCATAAAGAGCCATATATTTTATATTTAAACGACGAGATTCGAACTAAAAAAAAAAATTAAATTAAAGATTAAATTTAATTTTTTGTTTTATATGTATGTACATATATGTAATGTTTTTGACATCTAAAAATAAACATACATGAAGATAGTGTTAATTTCAAAAATAGTACTAAAAATGTCCCATTGTTTATTTCCCTCACCTGTTCTGAACTGCTCTCGATAAAACACAAGATTTGCTGCGAACTGGTAAAAATAAATTTAATTTGTCAATTTATTTTAAAGAGATTAATTAAAATGGATGGATAAACGATAAATATTTAATATTTATGCAATCAAAATTGAAATAATTTTAATTTGAACGAAAAAATATAAATAAAACAATCGCTGTCCCGGACAGTTGTCCGAAGAAAAAACGCGACTAATGACAGAACACAATTTTTGGTGAAGGTGAAATTTGTACAAACAAAATTTTGACATTAGGTGAAATTTTTTTTAATTTTTATGTTTGCTGTTAATAAATATATATAATATATATACTAATATAAATATTACTTTGGCAATTACAAAAACTTCTGTAATAAATTGATGTTCCTTATGAAATTATTTGTTATGCCTACTGTCACAATTTGATGATGCTAAAAAGCTACATCAAATTTTGACGTTTCGTTATGGTGAATATAAATTCCAAAAGACAAAATTTTGACAGTTAATATTTGTCATCTGTCATTATTTCGTCAGTTCGCACACAGCAATACAAAGAATTAAGAGAATAGAGGAAGTGAAATTGATTTTAAAAGTTGAAGCAATTTTTGCACACCAATAAATTGTTACTAACACACTTGCGTTTTAGTAGAGGCGCCGTAAATATTTCTACTATTGCATTGAATTCCAAATTTAAGCGTATTTTTGCCCCCAAAATTAATATAAAAAAAAGAGACGCCATTACATAGAAAAGAAAAACAACATAAAAAAATGTTGACAACGTAGACCCGAAGCATTCTATTATTGTTTACATTGATTTAAAATTACATTTGTTTCTCGAAAATGTTTAAAAAACTTAACACTTATTAATCGAAAAGAAAATTATAATATTAATATTATTACTTATGATAAGAAATCCCATCCTATATATGTTTTTGGTAATTTTTACACGTCATTATGACACACTTCATATTTAATGTTTTATTCAAAATTTTCACTTAATATATTTAATTTTTCTGTAAAATTATTTTTAAATTATAATAAAATCACTAGTATTTCTTATATTTATTATAAATTCGTCAAAATATCACCACGATAAATATTAAAAACAATTTTATTAAAACCAAATTATAACCAAGCTAAGCAATGTATACAAATTTTGTTTTTGACAACTTAGACCCAAAGAATTGAAGATAAAAAAAGAGAGGAGAAGTGAGAAAAACGGCTTCAAATATTTTTGTGCATACATACAGTAGTTTCATTTCCTTAAGCCGCAATTAGACTATTGCAGAACTCTGCAATATTTCTGCAATGGTAGTGTGTAAAATATTCATTGCAGAAAAGTTTGGCAATGAATTTATTGCAAAACATTGCAATGACTCATTCCAATGTTTTGCAATGAGTTCATTGCCAAATTTTTCTGCAATGAATATTTTACACACTACCATTGCAGAAATATTGCAGAGTTCTGCAATAGTCTAATTGCGGCTTTAGTCTCTTAATTCTTTGGCTACATAGCAGCTGTTTTCCCATCATGTTGAACTGAAAAAAGTTGCGTTTTCTTTTTTCGATTTGGATGCATGTTTCGAACTTTTGAGGGCATAATTATTTTGCATTTGCGAAATTTTGAATAAATTATCAGATATTGGGGATAAAGTAGGGAAGCAATTGTGGATAACCAGATTACCTGAAAACATTCAGCTCATATTAACGTCATTTGAAAATAATCTTCCTTATGATGATCTTAGATTCATCTGACATCTTAATGGAAACCTTGACTCATCGGCAGGTTTTCAATGTCAATTTACCCCAATCCACATGTTGCAGAAAACATGAATCCAGTTCAATATGGTCAGGAATTTTCTCGACTGCAGACGAACTTCCCGACCAACATGATAAACAGCTTCAAAACGAAAATTTATAGTGAAGTTCCCTCTATTGTTTCTGCCGAACAACCGGTCGCGCTCTTTTATAAGAAATACTGATAGGGACAAAAGATACCGCACTAGGTCCAAAGCGCATAACCGTCAATTAGGTTTTGTGACATTGGACCTATGTTTTTACCTTTTTCGTTTTTGGTGATATTCGCTACATTGTGATCTACGACGGCCAATATGATGTCAGTAGCATATGTGATCGTCAAGTCAATCGCCTTTCCATTTTTAAGGCAAAGTCAACACTCAAATTTTTAATTGGCACGAGAGCTGACGTTTCAGTCATCCTCTGGTGAATGGTTTGGACAAGACCAGTTACTAATACGTCTTTTAATTTATTTGCAGCACTTCCATTTTGGTTTATAGTACACAATCTCTGCAACTCAATATAGACCATCGCAGAAATTTTTCTTGTGAATTTATAGTTGCCGATCTATCAATACCTATTATTGGTTCAGACTTTCTGAAACATTCTAAACTACTCAGGCTTTAGAGAGGCTTATAGATCCGTTGACCTCTCTGTTCTCAATTGGTAGTATCTCAAATTCAACAGGATCTTCGAATCCAAATTTCCGCTAAAGCATTGTGTGAAACATACAGTTGGCACACCTGTTGGTACACCTGTGTCTTGCAAGACTCGTGTTTAGGTCCTGACAAGCTTAAAATAGCGGAATTTAAGTTCGACAAGATGTTCCGGTATTTGTAGGGCTAGCAGTAGCGCATGGTCAAGTCGGTTACACCTGGTCCAAAAAAAATGGATAATGGCGTCTTTGCTATGATTATAAAGCTCTAAATAGAATTACAGTTCCTGATCGTTTACATCCTGACAAGCTTAAAATAGCGTAATTTAAGTTCGACAAGATGTTTCGGTATTTGTAGGGCCAGCAGTAGCGCTTGGTCAAGTCGGTTACACCTGGTCCAAAAAAGAATGGATAATGGCGTATTTGCTATGATTATAAAGCTCTAAATAGAATTACAGTTCCTGATCGATATTCCATTCCTCACCTCCAAGAATTTTCGCATCAGTTGGAGGGATTCTTAAATGTCCGAAGGATATGCCTAAAACCACAATCTCTCCACCTTTTGGTCTTTTTGAATTCGCAAAAATGACCCTTGGTCTTAGGAATGCTGCTCAATGGCTCCAAAAATTGATGCACTGTTTTAACCGCATTTAATTTTTGCTTCGTTTATGTATTATTTAGTTTTTTATTTATTTAAAACACTCAATATATTTTAATATCTTTTATTATTTAATATTTTAAGTACACAGAATCTACAATATATATCCATCAAAATGTGGTTATGTGTTTATTGACAACTGTCACACAGTGTTACCTATCTCAACACATCTAATCATTGAATAAATATCTAAGGAAAAGTAACTAGACTTTTTGAGTGAAGCATCTAATTTGTAGTATTGGTGCGATTGATGGTGTTTGTATTTAATCGTAGGGTGGTACTGTGTATAATTTGTATATAGTTACACAAACATAACTTAGGTGGCAGCATGAAGTGTTCTTTGAAATAAGTAGATTTTATTCAAAATTTTATTTATTTCTCGTTTAAACTAATCGTTATTGTAGGAAAAATTTGTCTTAAAATGTATTTTTACCCGTTTCCTACTTAAATAAAAGATAATGAATAAGTTATATATTTTGTTGATTTTATTTTAATAATTTTTTTCTCGATATTTTTAAACATTAAATACATAAAAGCAAAATTGTGTGCCATCATCTTCAGCAATATTGTCACACTAACGACAGTCTAACATCATTACCAGCAATACAAATGAACACATCTTTACGAATACAGATTTGTAAAGCTGTCCTCTCTCTAAGCAAATATTTTTATTTAACTACAAAACTTCTATGAACTAACTTCTATAAAAAAAACTTATCTAAAATCTCTATCGTATTCAGTTTTTTCTAACAGTTGCCATTTTTTGAATATAACGAAATTGGCATAGGTTGAAAATACTCCAAAGTACCTTTAAACCCACTTTAAAAGATGACTGTTCCTAAATATTGACAAAATTAGCTTGTACTGTCTATTGGTTTAAAAATTCGATTTTAATTTATGTTTATAACCATACTTCGACTAATAAACTAATAATAAATGTATAAACATCGTAGATAAATTGAAAATCCTTATGGTTATACATACATGTTTGAACAATATATTTCACTATTAAAAATTTTAGATCAAATCCGTTTAAACTTTAAATCATATTCAAGTGTATATTTTTTACACACATTTTTCATAACAAACAGTAACTTTATACAATCCCTGTGAATGGGCGTGTCTAACAAAATTGTTTTGACATTTTGGCAAACTTACATTTGAGAAATTAAGTAAAAAAATAAATTAGAAAATAATTAATTTTGTGACACAAACTTATTGTAAATATATTAAAAATATATACTAAATTGTTTTTTTAACATTTTTTATCAAAATATCCTTATCTGATAATTGTAATTTTAGCAGCAAAATGCTTTGGAATGTTGACAATTTTTTTACATGTTTTGATGCAGTACGCCATTTTTATGAATAAATAACTGTATAAACACAATTAATTATTGTAAAAAAACAGTTTAAATACTAATTTGTATAAAACTGAATTACAATTCAATACTTTAAGAACAAAATACAGAAAAAAACTCTTTAGTTTGGTTTGAAATACGACGTAAACAAATGAAATGACATTGACAGATTGGCAAACTTAACAAAAAATTTAAAAAAAAAATGCTTCACCGATTATTTGTGTACGTACACGTAGCGACACTTCCTTATATATTTATTCAATGCATCTAATACTTTTACATAAGTGAAATTGGATGCACATCAGTTTATCTGGATATACATAGAATCAAAAAGTCAGAGGAGCATCTTATCCACCTTCAAATGATATTTTAAAAATTTTATGAAAATAGTCTCATTATTAATCCAGATAAATGCGTTTTTGCAAAAACTGAGATTAAATTCTTAGGCCATGTGGTTAATGAATACGCCATTTTGGCAGATCATGAACGTTTTCAAGTCATATAAGCCTTTGAACGTACCACTTTTATAGAGGATTCTTACCAGATCAAATTTTACTTAAATATAGCGCTTATGCGCCCTAATTAACTATAGCGCGTATGATCGAGAATCCCTCGCAAGGTATTCAGGCATCAAGCATTTTAGGTATCCCTTTAGGGGGCGTGTATTTACAATATTCACTCATCACAAACCTATAATTTATGCTTTTAAACAAAATCTTGAAAAGGCATCTGCCCGTCAATTTCGACAACTGGATTTCATTGGGCAATTTACAACTGATATCCTGCATATTTGTTGTACCTACAATGCCGTAGCCAACGCTTTATCACGCAAACCAATGCCAAAGAATTGTTAACATTACTTTGAAGAAAAACAACTTTGAAGCTTACTGCTTTTCCAGTTATACTTTCAGGAAACGTAAGCTGATTTATTGTGACACAGCTATGCGCTGGCCATTTATTCCTGTATTTTATCGCCAAAGCATTTTTGATACATCCATATAGTCTTTCGCATCCTGGTGTTAAAGCTTCGTTAGACGTTAGAAATATGGCTCAAAAACCATTAGCGTGTCAAAGGTTTCTAAGTCACCCCTGGCATTATTAGAACACAGTTGCTATTTCTGTTTACAATACATGGATTTCGAGATTTAGTGTTCGAGAATTAATTATAACTGATTAAGGAACCCAATTTGAATTGTTCACTGAACTTTTTAATCTATTAGGTTTCAAACGATGTAGCGAACTACATCATACAATCCGAAATGAAACGGCATAGATAGAAAGGTGGCATTGTACGATTAAATCTGCATTTATGTGTCACCACCATAACCGATTCGATAACGATTCTGCCTTCTGTCCTATTGGGTTTAAGAACCTCTTTCAGCGATGAACAAACAACTTCGGCGGAACTAACTTATGAAAGTTCGATATGAATTCCGCGACAATTCTTAATTCTTTCATTCTCCAATTGGAGTTCGTCAGTTGAGAAAGCATTTCGACGAATTTGGACGTGAACCAGCGTCTGCACACGTGACGTTGTTGTTGTAAAGACGATGATAAAATTCAGAAACTCTGCTACGGCTCTTGTGCGGTACCACAACATCGATTCTGTTCATGTAATTATTCAGTATTCATGACCAGCCGGATCTTAATTGCGCTAGAATACATCAAGTGCTGCGAGACGACTGGTTTTCCTCTGCAGCGACTCGTGGCAGATTTTCATTCAGGACTTGTAATGAAGAGCTTCTCCATTGGCGAACCTATGAAGCGGCATAGCAGGCTGCGTACCTTGAGATTATTAACGCCGTAACAACTAAAGCTCAGTCCTCGTGGATTTGATAGATTAATACCTGCTGCTTCAACACAAATGCAGAAATGTACGCAAATTACGTGAATATACCGAAATGGACACAATACGAATGAAAAAATGAGACTCTGGCGACCCCTTTTGCGAAAGAACCGCGAGCAGCACGTCCAACCCCACATTCACTCCCACACGCCCACACTCTCACGCCTCATGCACGCTCACATCCTCCCACACACCCACGCTGGCATTCAAACAACCATGTCCACATAACAGACCAAACCTAGTGATCCAATGTCATACCATTCGTAGCCCATAAAATTATTGGTATGACATCGGGGTATTAAGCTTATTAAACTCGAAAACAACTTGTTTCAATCCAAGAATTTCAGCTAAATCCATAAGTATACTACTACCGTAGATTAGAATCCATGCAGAAATATGAACTATCATAAACGTCCAATAGATGATGTTATTATTATCTGTAGTGATCTTAGAGTATATATAAATATAGAGAGAACATAACTTTAAAATTGTATGAAGAGAGACATAAGAAATCGTGTTTGCTAATATGTCATATTCAATTTCTCATTTCGCCATTTGCATTTCTGTTTATTTACAACAACCAACTATTGTATTAAATTATAAATTAAAAACAATTAAATAATTTAAAACGAAACAAAAAGTACAATCTATTATTTTTAGTTGTGCTAATTTTCATAAAATGAATAAAAATAATTACGAGAGTATTTTACATTTATTGTGTTATTTCCAGTGATTTTATAATAGTGATCATTTTATTATTTTATAATGCAAATGTGCAAATATTTAAGTTATGTATACATCCTGAAAGTATATTATGAAAACTAGCTGGCGACCAACTTTTCATTATTGTGTAGTTTATTTTTAATAGATAAAAGATTAAAATTTATATATTTGGTTAGAATCAAATCCTAATCTGTCATTTTTCTTATTTCTTTTTATATAGTAGCAGTGAGGGAGAAACTATTATTTTTTGTGGTAGGTTTTTTTCTTATAGATTTAAAAGAAACTCGCAATAATTGTACAATTTTGAATCAAATGAAAAATTTATGCACGTCTTTGGGAAGACAAACCGGTTTCTCTCTCAGAGAAATAAAGGAAAACAAACAAACAAAAAAACGATTTGACAGAAGATCAATCACGATTAATATTAGTTATGGTGGTCGGTTGGTAGTGATGAACCAAATTGTAAATGATGATGTGTGACGCCAGTTGTCGATTAGAAACAATAAAACTCCACTCGTTGCCATATAAAAACATCGGTCTACATTTTCTAAATAAATTGTTTTTCATATATTTTTCAAAAACTCGGTTGTCATTAACGTATGTTGCAATATAAATAATATAATTAAAATTGTATCAATCGATAATTTGTATATAATATTTTGCAATAAAAACTTATTACTCATTAAATTATTTAATAGACTTTGCACAACATTTATATTCGATTTTGGTTTGGATAGAAATAACATTAACTTCCCAATAGAATAAAACGGTGAACAAAATGAGATAATAAATGAAATTCTATTCTTTAATATAGCCATTGTTGCAAGTAGTATTTTAGTTTTATTATATAAATATATGTACAAAGTTAATTCATAGAAAAAAAACCAAACTGACTTCTTCGCGTATTACTTATTTTATAGGGTCTGCATATCTTCACCACCGGATTTCGCACACGCGCATCAACAGGCACACCCACATTCATTCATATGTACGCCCATTCACGCGTATTCACACCTGTACGTTATAGCAAGTAAAAAGACTAATTAAGGTTCACTTACCCCATGGTTATTCCAGATCCACTCCTCGTTAGTCTGAGCTGATCAGCCGATCATCCTTTACCATCCAATTACAGGAACCAAATTAAGGGGTTCAACAAAAAAACAATATGGCACGTACGTTGCTTAAATCCAGCTGATGATTTTGAGCTTTAAATGACGACTCAACGGTATAACAGTTGGATCATGTCCGTACGGATGAATGCGAGATGAAATGTAATTAAATACTGGAAAGCAGTTCAATCACGTGACGGCGACTGAAGTTTAAATAAGGACGATATAATGCTGATATTTGATTTGTTTGACTCTTGCAATCTCTCTGCAGATTGATAATAAATTTATAATTATAACTGCTCAGATAAATCAGATGTACAGCGGATGTTGCAGGTAAGTCAAGATGCTGAATGATCAGGTATACCATTAATATACTACAGTTGATCAATGTGAAAACGGCTGGAGATTGTAGAAATATATATAAATAAAACTGGATATAAGAATGTTGACCAAAGCGATATCGGCTGGAGTTTGTAATCGTATATCCAAGTATAATTGCTTTGTTGAATTTGATAAAAATGAACAAAAAGGCAACGTTTCAATTAGGCTAAATATTTGTGACCTCGTTTCACTACAATTAATTAATGAAGAAAACGTGAATTCAAAAATAAATTCCACCATTTTTTTTTTATATTCACGAGATTGATCACAAAAGACATAAGAGAGAGAAAAAACGATATTTTCATCTCTTATATAGGAATTTAATATCGAAAATTGAGCTACAAAGTTTTTTGAAGGGGAAATCTACAGAGTAATGTTAGTACATTTTCCGTTTCAAAACCAATACTGGTTGTTATTTTGTAATACGTAAAATTGCAAGTTAATTTCACGAAATAAGTTATTGACAACGCATTTGGAAGAAATATTAATATATTAGAATGGATTAAACGTATGTTTAACCGATTTTATGATGTTTACGTACTACGAAACAATAGATTACAACCGTATTACAGTGAAATCTAGATTTATAGCGGAAAGAGAAATTGATAAAAACACCTATATAAGAAATATAATACGCTCTGAAGACAATTGCAAAACGGATTGTAGGATAATAATTCTTTTGATATTAAGACGATTGGACAAATATGCACAGCTATTTGAGGTTTGAAATATTTAGAGCAATTACGGTTAAGGTCCGGAGAATTCAAATCCATGTAGTATGGTGAAGCAACGCTGGTGAAAACGCAGTGTGAACCAATAATAGGGGATTGTAAAATAAAATATTAGTGTTAATGGTGTTGTGCTAAAAAGGAATATGTGTAACGGAAACTATACGAAAATATGACTACAGATTATGGACGAACGAGAAACTATTATGAACTACGCGTGGTAAGCAAAATTGTGATTTATGAGAAAACAGACATTATATGAATCTGGAACTTTACTGCTCCACGCTGTCATACTCCAGTCTACATAACAGACTCCATAATTTATTTTTTTTTTTAAATAAAAAGTGTTGTGTTATAGGGTTTACAATATGTGTGACAACAACAAATAAATACCTTTTAAGACGTAGGTCTCACAACAACTTGCTCTTTAAGGTGTTGATGAACGCTTTTTTTAACCTTCTGCGGATTGAAACCAGCTGAGACTATGGATTCCGGCAAACTATCCCATTTGTATGCAGTTCGGACAAAGAAAAGGGATCTCGACCGTTTGACTGGTTGCGGTAGCCGATTGTCGAGTGGTACGGGGGTAAGAATAAGTCTGTGGCATACTGCTACTGATTTCATCTGAGCAATGTTGATGACGATATTTGTAAAAAACAACGAGGTCAGCAGGAATGCGACGATGTTGTAGGGAATCAAGCTTTGATGTCAAAGCTCGATCACCCACAATTCTTATAGCCCGCTTTTGAAGAGTCCAAGAGGGCCAAGATGGAAACAGAAGCAGCACCCAAACTTAACAACAGTTTTCCATACAGGGATGAATATAGGACTTATAAACATGGAGCAATTGGTATGGAGTGAAACATTTTTTGCATCTATTTAGGAGGCCGAGTTTTTTAGACGCGGATTTTGCCATCGCCGTTACATGATCGTTCGAGAGTAGGTCATTTGAAACTGTGACACCCAATAAACGAATGTTTTTACATTCACCTATTGGTTCATCATCACACATACTGAATAAAATATCTTTGGGGAAAGCGGTCTTTTATCTGGAAACAATCAACAGCTGTGTTTTGGTAGAGTTGAAATTTACTATGTTTTGGTCACCCCAGTCGGCGACTTTTTTTTAGGTCTTTATTCACATTTATGGAAGCGTTTCTCCGGGCGGGATTAATTCGTTCGTGCATTTTACCTTTTGAAGGAAGGGGCTCGGACGACTTGTGCAGAATACTATCATTTGCAAAACTATTTATTGGGTTGCTGGTGATTTTCAACAATTCGTTGATATAAATCAAAAATAGGGTTGGGGACAATACTTAGCCTTGAGGTACACCAGCGTTAATTAATTTAGACTCAGAAGAAAATCCGTCTAAGCAGACCGAAATGTATCGGTTGGATAGAAAATTTTGAATCAGCTTCACAACATTGGGATTAAAACCATACGCAACGAGCTTTTGGATCAAGTTGGCATGCCAGACTCGATCGAATGCCTTGGAGATGTCTAAAGCGACAACGTACGTTTCACCACCTTTATCAAGTATGCTGTTCCAACAATGCGCTACATAGTTTTATAGATCGGTAGTTGATCTTTTGTTTGGAAAACCGTATTGGCTGTCGGCTATTAAATGATTTACTTCCAGAAATTATGAAATATGTTTATTAATTTAACGCTCGTAGACTTTGGATGGGACCGATAGTAAAGCTATTGGCCTATAACTTGAGATATCGGCTTTTGGTATCTTTTTGGGGACGGGCTGGACATTTGCCAACTTCCAGCACGAGGGAAATATACCAGATTTATAGGATTGGTAAAATATCTTAGTCAAAGTTGGTACAATTCCTTTGGAAAAGGTTTTTAAAATAATAGGTGGAATGTTGTCCATTCCTGAGGCTTTGTTGATGTTTAACCCTTTAAAAGTTTAGCGACTATTTTGGGTTTGAAGTGGAGTTCATTCATATTAGCTCCTGAAGACTGGATTCGGGGTATTTCTTTAGGAGTTTCCAAAACAGTGGAGTTCAGAGCAAAGCGTTAAAGCGGACAAGCTAGCTTTTCTTGCGGGATCATTGACGATTGAATCACCATCGATAATAGAGGAATAGAAAATTTTGTACCAGAATTTAAAGCATTGATGGCACTGTAGAAACTCTTGTCAGAAATAGACATAGACGTAAGTTTTGAAGCTTTCGCTTTGTCAATTTCAGACTTTTCGTTTGAGATAATCTGGTTAGATATTTTGTTGGCCTTTAGATATTGGGATCGATTAGCGGGAGTTTTGTTATGAATCCATATATTTATGGTGACCGTCAGCGTCCACCTTTAATTGTATTTTCATTTTTAAGTTTCTTTTTAAAAATATTTGAGTTCAGTGGACGCGAGATGCAATTTTCTTCTTAAAATTTAGTTACAACGCGGCTACAGCAAAAAAATAATAGTGGTGTAATAGTAATAGTAGCTTACAATAAAAAATAAAAAATCACATGTTTTTTAAGTATAAATCATAATATGTATATTTTATGTAAATTTTTATATGCTTAAAGATTTTTATATAAAAACATTAAAATTAAATTAAGAAAATAGTTTTTAAGAAGAACAGAATTAGTTTTAGCCATTAAAACGCACGTTCTTGATTATTAAAAAGCAGCTGTGCTTAAAGATATGAATTGTTTTTTTTTTTGAGAATAATAGATATTGTTTTTGTTGTAGAAGTGTGCAGTGTTAATATTCTGAAACAAGAATTTATATGCAAATATATTAAATTGGGCGATCCATAGTTGGAGCTCCTGACTAACAAATAATCAATTTCACAAAATATTATTATTAAATTATAAACACATTAAATGTTTTATCGTGAATTATAACGAATGTGTTTTCATTAAAACAGCAATTCTATGTTTAGAGAGTGTAAGAATTTTTATCAAAATAAATGTACAAATCTAGAGTTTTTGTTTGCATACTTTATTGACAATTCGACAGCAAAATCAAGAATTATTTTAAAAGCCCAATAGAAGAGGATAAATAAGATTGAAATAAATAAGAAATTTTGATGACGAGAACGTCTAGTTTTTTATGAACACACCGCATATTATTGTAGTGTTAACTAAGGACACACTATATATTAAATGATCTACGTTTGTTTCTAAGTGTCGCTTTGGCAGCTTTCGAATACAAGTATTTTTGTTTGGGTTTTACTATGGAGAAAGGGACGAAATTATTGATAGCAAATTGGATGGTTTCTGTAAAGTTTTGAGCAGAAACATTTACATTGTCAGTGTAAAAACAATGACGGTCGAAAGGCAATGGAAAAAATTTTGAAGACCACTCTTATCCATTTTTGAGTAGTGAAATATTTTACGGGGGTTGGGACCTGGAGTTTTAAGTAAATCAGTTTTGATAACTGATGAAATTAAATAATGATCAGAATTTCCAATACTACCTTTCGCGACATCGACACTCGTAATATCTTGCAATGTGGTAAGATAGAGATCTAAAAGAAAACTATTATCACCGCCATTACAGGCAGTTGGGCTTTTAACAATTTGGGATAGGCCCTGAGACGTGGCAAAAATTTCTGCCAGTTTTCCACTATTGTCAACATCGTCGATCGATTTGGAGAATTCCAACCATGATTTGTTGTGGACGTTGCAGTCATCTGTAACGATAACCTTACAATTAGGGGCCTCTAATCTCGTCCACAATCTTGGTCAGTAAATTAAAAAAGTTTGGGTTACGTTGGTTATATTTATTTTATTTAGCGTATGGTTTTTTTGTGACACATTAAAAATTAAACTTTAAAAAAGGTTGACTCTTCTATGAAATCTACCTAAAACAAAACATGGATACACATTAAATGAACTTACAATCGATTTGATTGCGCGTCTTTTAAGTAAATTAAAAAGTAAAATATTTGAACATTGGGCAGTACATTTGAACATTAGATGTTTACATCGAGTGAGTCTACCCATGCTTCTACATCGGGAGTTGCCAAATGGATGTCTGAGATGTTGCCATTGTAACGTCGAATTGGACACACAGTTGCAATGTGTTTTATAGTTTGTTGTGGAGCGCCGCAGTCACACTCAGGGGACTCTGAAATTCCCCACTTGTAGAAAGAATCAGCACAACGTCCATGATTCGTTCTTATTCGGTTTAATGTAGTCCAGGTATGACGTGGCAAATCGAAACCAGGTTGGGTAGAAGTCGGGTTAGTAATAGAAAGGCCAGTTGTGTTGTAATGTTGCCAGGAGGTGTCCCAGGCATCCAAGATATTAAAATCAGTTGCCAGCAGGTTGCTGGCAGTTTTATGTGGAGGCTTTCTTGACTTCAATCGACAACGTGTATGGTCACCGTAATATTCGTGCAAGGGTAACGTGATGTTGTTGGTTACCTTTTTATGTTCACGCATGAGAGCATGCGAGCGTCTGAGTGCAGGTGGAGCGATATTGCTGAACACAGGGAGCCAAGGTAAAGGGGTGGATCTGATAGTACCACTTATAGTACGCATCGTGGCATGCAGCTGGCAGTCAACTTTTTGAGTATGTGTGCTATTCAACCAGACTGGTGCGCCATACTCAGCCACTGAGTAAACCAGACTTAGAGCAGTTGTTCGGAGGGTAGCTGGAGTAGCACCCCATGTAGAGCCTGCCAGTTGGTGCAATATATTGTTTCTCGTTTTAAGTTTTTGTGACGTATTTTCTAGGTAGAGTTTAAAAGAAAGAGTTCTATCGATAGTAATGCCCAGGTACTTTGGCTGTTGATTGTATTTAATGACAGTGCCGTTAAATAACACTGATAGTTCGTGTTTTACCAGTTTGTTGTTTAAGTAGAAACAGGAGCTCTCGGTTTTACTTAGATTGGGAAATAAGCTCCACGTTCGAAAATAGTCATTCATTATCGCTAGGTCAGTTGAGAGCAAATCCTCCAAAACACCCATGTCTTTGTTTTGAGTGGCCAGGGTCCAATCATCTGCGTAACCAAATTTCTTTGATGTTGTGTCAGGAATGTCATGAATATACAGATTAAAAAGTAATGACGCCAGGACGGAACCCTGTGGTAAACCATTGTTAAGCATTTTAGACCTACTACAGGAGTTATTTAGATGAACTTTGAATACACGATTACTCAGCATGTTGTTAATAAAACGCGAGATGGTGCTACAAGGTATTGCATTGAACAGCTTATATATAATCCCAATTCGCCCGACCGTGTCATATGCTGCAGTAAGATCGATGAATACTGCGCCTGTTTTTAGTTGTTTTTGATACCCAGCTTCGATATAGGATGTTAGAGCGAGCAGTTGGTCAGTGCAACTGCGATTGGGACGAAAACCAGCTTGTTCGACTGGGATCTGGTCATTCAATATCGGTGCGATACGATTGTATATGAGTCGTTCTAGCAATTTATAGCAGGTGCTTAAAAGGGCAATCGGGCGATAGCTTCCTAGTTCATTGGATGGTATACCTGGTATACCTGGTATACCGGTTTCTAGGACATTCGAGAAAAATTTAGCTAGCCACTGTTTTACATTTTTTCCAGCATTTTTAAGAAATTCTGGAAAAATGCCATCGTAGCCAGCTGCTTTTCCGTTTTTTGTTTGGGACAGAGCTGATTCTAATTCTTCGCTGCTAAAAGAGTTCGCATACTTCGATGGAGACGAGCAATTGCGCTTCATTTCTCTTAATTTGCGTTTAATTGTTCTCTTATGAAGGCGATTAATAGAAGAACGAGACATATTTACTATGTGATTTGCGATGTCCTCTGGATTTATTTCATTGGTAGCATGAGTAATTGAGTTTGAGCCACCCAGTTTCCGAAGGAGACTCCATGCTTCCCTGCTTGAATGGGAAAAATCAATGTTTTCAACAGCGTTAATCCACTTTTGTTTTCTCGCGGCGTCCAGTGAGTATATTAAGTCATCAGCCACGTCTGCCTCACCACTACTAAGGTACTCCTCATATAATATATCGCTCTCTTTACTCCAGCCAGGAATATATTCTTCACGAAAGCCTCTTGGAATGCATTTCTTTGCAGTTGAGATGATGGCACCAACAAATCTATCGTAATTTTTAGGAATGGGTTAGATCCAGCGAATCACTGCATCCAACTTCAACCTATATTTAGCCCAGTCAGCTTTGTTAAAATTCCATCTAGGTTGAGGAGTAGAGTTAACGAGTGGAATTTGGATTCCTACCTCCAGAATTACTGGACGATGTTGAGAGCGTGGAAAACCTTGTAAGACAGCCCTAGATATTGGAATAGGGTTACGTTGTTCGTTTTTTGTGGAAAAACAGAGGTCGGGATTGTAATCGCTTCGCTATCTTGCAGATCTAAAGGTTTTCAAGTCTTTCGCATCATATACCAGGAACATGTTGTTATCATCCGCCCAGTTGGTCAGTTGCACGCCATTGGTATTATTATTTGAGTAGGACCACTGAGTGGGATGGCTATTGAAGTCACCAGCATATATTGCTGGGTGATGAAATAATGGTAGAGTAGCAGCTGGCCATCCTGTATTTGGAGGCTTGTATACGTTTACAATTTTCGTGTCCGATATATCAACAACAATAAGATGTATATCGTTGTCCGTCTGTGTAAGTACGTGCGTGCAGTTCAGGATTTCTGACTTAACATACGTGGCAGATCCATATGATTGATGGTAAATAGCACTAATTAATTTGTAGCCAACATCGCTTCATCTGCTGCATGCGTTTCTTGCAGATTTATAACGTCGATGTCGTAATCTTTTAATAATCTTTGTAAACGTTCAGTTTTTGCTTCAATGTTCAATTGCAAAATACGGACTGAAGGTCCAATATTTTTTGTCTTATGGTGCTGAAAAGTACCGTTGTTATTGTGATTTTGGTTCATATTTATTTTTTTTTGTATCACAGCCAAGAGTTCGAAATGAAATGTTTGGCTACCAAGTTGAAATAGACTATTTGCGTAACCCAGGGTGCAGCACGAGGAGCTTATCTATTTCACACACCCCACGTTGGTTATAGATACCGTTGGACCGGTATTGCTAAGCTATTGTAAAAAAAGTAATTTCTGGAAGACAAATCTTTAAAACCATTGTACAGAAGCCATCATCGAGTAGTTCAAAATTTGGAAAGCGTATATACGCAACACTCTCATGAATGAATGCGCATACGCCTTGATGGAGTTTGAAATCAAGCCTATATTTGGAATTAAGCGATTTTATAGAGAGCAAATTTTCAGAAACTTGTGTTTATGTAAGGAATAGAATGTTCGGTTTGTCGTGCTCAAGATGATGTTGCACGTGGTCATGGTTAGCGTTCAATCCGCAGATGTTTTGAACATGTATTTTAAAATTTTTGATTGATTCATATATGTGTTGTCCCTGCAAATACGGTGGACATGCCAGTTTATGGGCGGGTGGATTGCGCATATTTGCTATGCCACTTGCAGACTTATATCCTTTGTGTTGTACTACCATATATGTATCAAAAGGTTTATTTTTTGATTTTATTTTTTCATGTTTTATTATTCTTTTTTTTTTATTTTTTGTGTTTTATTAAAGAATGGATAAATAATGTATAAAAATAAAATTATTAGAAATAATAACCCAGCAATGGTCAATTTATAACTGTAGGAATGAGCACGTTGTCATTGCGGATGTTTAATTTTGTATTTATCTCCTTCATACAAGTGGTGAAAAGTGTAGTAGGGCAATTTTCTGACGATAGGATCAGCTTTCTGCTTCTAGACCATTCATGGTAGAGATTTTATACCATTATCTCTCCTTGAGAAATAAAAGGAGAGATAATCTGAAATATATACAATTGTCTTTGATTGATTCATAAATTGTAAATATGTCACGTGCCCATAAATGTCACGTCGATGATTGGTTGGATTTGTATTGTATTTGAATTTATCTTGAGGAAAAATTTGAGTGTGTTTATGTAGACTTTTTTTAAAAATTTAATAGAGATAATTCTCTACAATAGAGAGATAACAGGAGAGATAATGGTACAAAATTATTGCCCATAATTCTTTCAACTTATTGGTAAGTTGTTCTAAATTATATGATGGTTACACTCTTTAGTTGAGTAGGTAGACTGCTTAAGTAAAGGATGAAAAGTCATGCAGAGAGCTCCACTTTGTGGCACCCTATTTCTTAGTGTTCATTTTTCATTTAGTTTCTGAAATCCACATATGTTTGGCGGTGCTTTAAGTAGTTACACAACCCACGTTTTATTATACCTGGCCAGTTGGTATTTAGGATGGCGTTTAGTAGTACGGAGTGCGACACTGTGTATCGAACTCTTTTAGTAAATCAAGTTCGACCAAGATTGTTCGTGCACATGGCTGTTTCGGTTCCTGCATGCAGGCATCTCAACGATTTTGAATTTTGTGGAGGGCGGTAGTTGTACTGTGTTCTTTTCGGAAGCCATGTTGGTATGGAGCTAGGTTGCAAGACCTTGATATCCTAGGTAGCAGGTTTACTTCAATCAGTTTGGCGATAGATGAGAGGACGGAAATCGACCTGCATGACTTTTCATCTTCTTCAGGTTTTCCGGGTTTTAGAATAAGACTAATTTTAGCTGTTTTCCAAACATAAAATTTGAAATTTCTGTTTCACCGTTATTGAGTCCACTTTTTAAAAATAAAATTTCTTTGTTATTATTATTCAAAGTCGAGTTTGCTGAAGATGGGTTGCAAGTAACCCGAAATGCACAATTATATAAAAATAAAAATATTAGAAATAATAACAAGGAAATTTTTATTTTTAAAAAGCGGGCTCTATAAAGGTGAAACAGAAATTTTTATTTAATGAGTTCCACGTTTATATTCAAAACTCATCTCACTTTTTTGTTGAACTATGTTCAAATCATAACGAAACATAAAACAAAATTTTATTCGATTCAAGATAAGTGAAGGGAACCTGTATAAAATTACGATAATCAAAAATTTCATCAACAGAATAAAAATAAAAATAACAACCATGACCAATGATGATAGAATTGTTGTTGCTCTTCTTAAAAACGACAAAAATATATTTTTTTTGGATTTGTTTTCTATAACCTTTTTACAGTTTAATTTTGTTAACGGAACATTCCGAACTAAAGTGGTTCGATTTTCGATTTTTTTTCTGTTGTTATTTATTAAGGAGTTGAATACTTAATAAAACTTGGTGTTTTTGCTTACTAATAAGTGATCGAATCCAGAAGGAGATTCAAGATTGGGAATTATGTTCATTGAATTAGTAGTAAGGCGAATTCGAAAGAAGGTTGAAAAAAGTAACATTATTTAGAAATTATTAAAATATAATTAAAATAATGTTTTCCAAACATTCGGTATCTGGAGAAAATTTAGTGTTGTTGTAAGGTAGTTCAAACCCTTGGGTCCAATCCAATGTGTTTAAACATGATAGCTGATATATGCCATCGGGTCCAATTGCTTTTGATGGTTTGATTTTTCTAATTGCCTTCTCAACTTAAACATTTGTAAAATTGATATTCTCAGTGCTTTTTTTACTCAAAATTAGGCATGTTCAGAGTTAATTATAAAAATTTTATGAATTAACGTCTTTGAATATTTCAAGATATCATGCTAATAACTAATAAGGATAAGGATTTCAAACTAACATTCACTGACGGCCTTATTAACGTTGGTTTTAAAGTTAACACGTTAGAAGGCTGGATGTGCTGTAATCTTAAGTTTTCGAAAGTGTCTGCGGACTGTTCTAGACTCCTTCTTATGTTTACTTGGCGCACACGTGACGTCTTCTTCCTTTGTGCGCAAATACCTTCAAACTACAAACGTAATTTCTCTTAATTGTCTCACTTGGAGACAATTAAAAATGTTTACATACCCATACTTAAAATTTTCCTGTTTTTATGAAAATGAACAAAACATATTTTTTACATAAGCGAAAGTAACAAACAAACTTAAAATCTCACTACATAGTGAAAAAATACAACAAAATGACCATCCGGTTATGTAAATTTGAAAAAATGGCAAGTTTACTTAAACAATCGTTTTTGCGTCCCTAATCACCTTGGTTAAACATTCCAATTCAAACCAATTGAATCCTATTAAATCCAATATAATTTCAATAGGATTAAATCGGATTGAATTGGTTTAATAGGAAGACTTCGATCTACCAATTAAAATTCAATCGGAATGAATGGGATTTAACAGGAAAAGAGGTTCTGTAGGATTCTAAAGGAAATCTCCAATTGAATTTCAATCGGAAATTAAGAGATTCAATAGGAAAATGGAACTTAGAAAAAAATTAAACAATCTTATAAATTTAACAGGATTTAATTGGAAAAGATTTAATAGGAATGAACAGGATTAATCGGAATTCTGCAATGGAAATTTCCAATTAATTCCTATTTATATACACTTCCTATAGATTCCGGTTGAAAAATAAAATAGAGATATTTAACAGGAATGAATAGGATTGTATTGGAAATAGATTTTTTGAATAGGAATTAATTGAAAATTCCCAATGCAGAATTCCGATTAATCCAATTAATTTTTCTCAATTGGTTTCAATTGGAAAGTTTAACCAGGGCAATTATTTGATACGTACTGTTTTGTTTTGATAACTACGTATCATATCGTAAGACTCACGATCTGCTAAAAATAATTATTTACTCAACACGTGAATATGACAAATTTAAATATTACGCAAAAATTCAATTTAGTAAAAACAAATGATTTCGACGTCAAATAATTTTTAAACTATCTTCTCTACAAAAACCAAAAATATTTAAACATAGTTAATATGTGAATTCCAGTTTAATTATCTAAACATTATAATATATTGAATTATGTTTTTACAATTTAGAATTTGCTAAGTTGAACACTACTTAAATTTTAGATCAAATTATTTGATGTTTTACATTGTCGAATGGCCTCATTAAATCCTTCACAAAGTGTCAAATCAGATTGACCTTGGGCACATTGTAAAAATTGTTTTATTTCCCATGCGCATGGCCCTGCATTGTCAGTTTGTTGTCCGTATTGACTATGTCCAGATGCGGCTTGTTGTGGTACGGTTTCAGTTTCATTACCTCCACTACCACTAAACATACCAGTCATTGCATGCCCTATTGTATGACCAACCGCTGATCCAATAGCTACACCTCCAGCCGTGGTAGCCATTTGTGCCATCATTGAAGGTTGTTGTGAACCTGCTGCAGACGGAGCTGCAACAGCTGAATGTGGTTGTGGTGCTGTCGCAACTTGCCTTTGTGGTGGAGCATAAGCTGGAGCCGATCTACAAACCAAAAAATCAAGGTTATTCGTTTACGTAACATCATCTAAATTTTTTCAAATTAATGTAAAAATTCAATATTTATATTGTATTTTCTCACCTTCTTGGAGCTGGTGGTGGACTAGCAGCACGACCTCTTCTTGGCATTTTTATGAATTTATTTTAGGAACACAAAAAAAATCAATGTTTTAAAATTTTAATAAAATTAAAATTGTTTGCTTGCTAGCGCTTGTTTTATTCTTTGTTTCTCGCGGTCACTTTTTTCGATAAAATAATTAAATCGGTTAAACACAAAAAGAGGTTGTTAATTTAATATATTATAATTTCAGCTCTATTTAAACTACAGTTTCTAGAAAAAATGAATATATGTGTGTTAATAGTTTGACAGAACGGTTTCTGATGAAATTTTAACTTATTGGTAGCAATTGATTAACAAAAATTTCGATAATTCTATTTTTTAATAGATGTCAGTCAGTTAAAAATTTACTTTTTCAGCAACCGTGAAATAAAATGAAGAATTACAATGAGCCGTTATGCGTTCGTTGAAGAAAAAGATAGAGATAATCCTAGGGTCATATCGACAGACGTAACTACAACAACGGGTATTTCGAAACCACATTAATGCAGAGTTTACAATTTTATTTTATTTGAGCATTTAGATGATACTGCGTTGAGTGGAGGTAGATTTTAATATAGAGGCTGACTGCTAGTGGCGTTGAATTTTGCAGGAGATGAATATGATGATACGAGATGTTGTATCCAATATTATGAGTTACTTTGAATGCGTTGATTAAGCTGAATCTTCATTAGGATTTAACAATTATAATGTTCACGTAAAGTAAACACAAAAGGCAGCAGATAAAATGTTGTTGCAACAACCATATCATGAATTAAATTTATTTCCAAACTTCTTCAGGTACACTAGCTTCCACATTCACTAATGGTCTTGAACCATTATTAAGTAGCACAAATATAAATTAAATTCTCTCAAAACACAATAACATTTTAGAGTTTAATTGTATTTATAAATAGATTATACAAGTTACATGAAATTTGTCTTATTGTAATAATCAAATTGATGGCGAGGCGATGAAATATAATTTACATAGAGAATTACATTTTTAATTTAACACGAAAATTAAGAACTCGAAACTATTTGGAAAAAACAAAATCTGAATAATAAAAATATGTTTTTTGTTTTTTTAATAAATGTTAACGAAATCATCGCCTGCTAAACTTTAAAATTTTTTGAGAAATGATTTTAGTTTTGATGTTCGCCACAAGCACTCTGCATAGAGTTTTTTCCTTAAACGTCAAACTTTAAACGTCAACATTTGTGCATGTCAAATCATCAAAATTTATTGATTTCCCTTGCAAATTTGGTTATTTTGATTGTTATTAAAAGTGTTTTGAAAGTGAATTTTTGAAATTAATTCTGAAGAAATGAAGGTTGATTTAATTTCCATGTTTTTACACGATTTTAATTATTTCGCTATCCCTAATGCATAAAAAACTTAAGAGCACAACACAATTAACAATTTAATTAATTATTGTTTTCAAAAATTCACTTTTGAAACACTTTTAATAACAATCAAAATAACCAAATTTGCAAGGGAAACCAATAAATTTTGATGATTTGACATGCACAAATTAAAACAGCTGGTTTGAGCAAAAATATTTTCGGGAAAAAGCTCTATTCAATAAAAATTTTACTCATAAGATAAAATTTTTTAAATTTCCTTTACTGCTTTTCTTCTACATAGAAGCGATGAATAACAATTTCATCACAAACCATTTACAAAGCTTTATAAATTTAATTTGCAATGTCCTCACATTTTATGTTGTATTTGTTTAACGTAAATCGCCTAAATGTTTACTCAAATTAAACTTTCACTTTTTGTAATTTCATTGATAAAGTCGAGCCAATTATCTTTTTATTTGATTAACATTTGTTATTTTTTGTTTTTTGTAAAACATAAATTATTGATTTGTATAAAACAGTTGATTTCTTTTGTTAAATATTTGAATTTTTATGTTTGGTAAGATTTAATATGTATTCAAAAATAAACAAAAAACATTGTTAAACTTAGATTTAGTTGAGAAAAATTATAATTAAACAACAAACCATTTAACAACAAAAAACATGGAACTATAATCTACGGATTCATCAGCTTCATCACAATAATATTAGAAATTGCGCTTTGTTGAATATTTTCGTATTTATTGGAAAGTAAATATTTTAAGAAAAAAAGTCAAAATAACCAACAGATGGTGCAAGTAGCGTTTGTTTAGCTGTTACAAGACATAAAAGTTATCACATTATGAAAGTATAAACCAAGAAATAAATAAATGGCTTCATTGATGATATGAAATGCTCGAAGCATTTGTAAGCTTTTCATGTAATTTAACTCATAGAACAAGAATACGATTACGATACGGTTAAAATCAAGAACAACATATGCCTGTACAATAAATTAGCAAGTCGTCGCGGTGTAGAGACAGCCCGCTCGGCATGAACATCAGAAAGATACCTTAATGCTATCTAAAAAATGGTGTCTTTTAGAACTCATAAAATTGTTATCTTTTTGACAACTTTTTGAAGAGATCACTTTATTGAGACCAAAAAGATACCTATATGATAACTATACTGTCGGTGTTTTAAGACATAAATATGATACCAAATTGTCAACATTCTAGCATAACCTAAAATCGGTATTGCTTGATTTGAACAAACTTTCATGGTGAACATGGGCAGCTGTAATATTGTTTTTAATTTTTATATAATTTCACTTTTTGGGATATAAAATTCACTAGTCACTACATAAACAGTGTTTAACAGGTTATATAAGATTTCAAATTGCTAGTAATATAGCTGTAGTGATTAAATATAAAATAAATAATAAATAAAATAAAATTATTGAATATATAAAATAAATAATGGTTTGATGATATATATTACTATGTAGTAATATATATATCGTAATATATCATACCTATCATAATATATTGTACTACATGATTCTGCAAAAAATCTGGGAATTCTATTTATAAAGTGTTGTGGAAACTAGTAACTGGATGAAATATTTTTATTACCATTATCATTTTTCAGATATTCCTCTATACATCAAACCATGCCAATAAACATCAGGCATGTATTATTAATATAAATGCAATTCTATCAACCAGTTCTAAAGCTCATATAGTTCTGAAGAAAAATCTATAGTATCTGGGATCAACAGTACATATTGAAAAGCTGTGTGACATCTCTTTTATATGTTATTATTTTATTTAAATTTATTGTACAATGAATTATTTATAGTAAAATAAAAAATAAAGTGAAGTAGTCTGTTAATAATGATTTTAATTATTTAAAATAACCTAACGAAATAACCCTTAATTGAACTAAAAAATCTAATAACTTTTTGATCTCTCTAAAATGCTATCATTTAGAACTCAAAAAAATGTTATCTAACTGATATCTTTTCAAAGAGATCTAAACGATGTCAGCAAGTGGCGCATTAGAGGGTTTTTTGATATCCTTATGTTATCTTTTTGATAAATATTTTGGATGTCAGATCTAAAAACGGTTACCTTTAAGAGCTCATTAGGACAGCTTTTTGCCGAACGGGAGGCCAACCAACAGAAAAATTAAACATTCGAGGGGAAACAAAAATCGAGGGGAAACAAAAATCGAGGGGAAATAAAATGATGATGGATGAAGATTTTTTTGTATATATAGCTGATGAAAATTACATATCAGTCTATTCTTTTTCGACTTTGGAAAGCAGCTATTCGTTTTTCGACTTTGGAAAGCAGCTAGTCGATTTTGGCGTTCAGGAGAAACACATCAAGGAGATTGAGCCAAAACATATTGAAGACTATTGTGAGGGAATTAATTGCTGGAAAGGAAAGAAGATGAAAGCCGCATGGTATAAAAAAATCATTTAAATATTTATTTCGAATTTTTATATGTTTTGTTTTTGTTAATTTATTAAAAATAACTAATTTAATTTCTTGTGTTAAATTTGAAAATTTGAATAGTGTTACATACATGTTTGGTAAATTCTCAAATATTTGTTAAATTTTCGAAGATTAAATGGTAAAATCGTTGTTGAACATAATATTTGTGTTTTCATTGTTTATATATTGTTTGAGTTTTTTTCTTTTCTGTTTCTATATTTTAGTGTTTCAGTATTGTGTTGTGTAAAAAAAAAACAATTAAGATTAAATTGAAAGAACTGATTGGTGAAATCTACTTAATAAAGGCCCGTCCCACACGTAAAAATAATATAGCGTCGCGACAAAGTGGCACGTTACATTTGGCATCTCTTGTGGGGATAATAACCAGAAAAAACTACATCTTTATTAAGTGGATTTCGTCAGAATAGTTCCTTTTGTTTTGTGTTTGTGCTGTTAAGTGTTTATGGTTTTGGTGAAAAAAAAATGTTTTTGTTTGTATTGTAAAGGTTGATTCAGTTAAGTTATAGTAAAGTTGAAGTCTATTTGGTTTTTGTATATATTAAGTGCATAAATGTAATTTTTTCGGTGTTAAGATTAATACAATTAAGTTAATTTTATATATAAAGTGCATGCAAGTGTTTTTTTTGGTGAATAAAATCAAACTATTTTTGATATATTTAGTACATGAAGGTGATTTTTCGGTGTTTAAGTGTTTAAATTAATACGATTAAGTTATTTTTTTTTAAATATTAGATGCATGGAAAAAAAATATAGATTTATGTAAAGTGTTTTGTTTAATGGTTAGTGTTTTGTGCTGTTTTTGTTGAAAAAAAAAATAATAAAAATAAAAAAATTGATATATATGTGTATTTGAAATACAATTAAGGTGATATAAGTAGTTGTGTAGAAAAACAAATTTCATTACGTGTGGCACTTAAAACAAGCCAGACCAGCTATAATAAAACTGCCAGCTATAATCACTCAAACAAAGAAGTGGATTAAATACGTCGATGGAAGACATTAAAGTCAGAAAAGGTACAACTTTGCTTTTGTTTTTATTATTTATTTGATATATTTTTGGAATTGATTTCGTATATGCTATTATTTACTAAAATTATTAGTCTTTTTTAAAGTTTGCGATACGACATATTATTTTGTGTTTAACCCAGTCGTATAGAGAGATAAAAACGAAAAATTATATTATTTATATATTTAATGAATATAAATATATCATATTTTTTTTAAAATTATTTATTATTATTTTGATTTGGTATTTCGTGTATGTGATAAAATGTTATTTACCGTCGGATGATAGTTTATTTGATACATTCAAATACATAACCAATTACCTGTTTGTTCGGACATAGTGATTTGCTCCTCTGGCTAACTTTTTGGCTTGTTTTTCTGTTTGACAGTTGCACTGACATATTTATTCTTACAAAATAAAAATATAAGATACGTTTTTGCGGTCTGGGTATGCAATGAAATTGTGATGATAGAAAATCGTGATAAATAGTCTAAAATTAATAAACAACTTAAATTAATTTGAATCGTAATTCAATCAATCAGGGTTGGTTATTGTGCATCTGTGGTCCTACAAATATATTGGATTATTAAAATTTGGAATAAAAATTAAAATTATGGCCCACGGTGAAAACTATGCGTACGAACCTTTGCACTTAAGTGAAGAGGAACGAAAACATGAGCTCTCTATCAGAGGGATTGAAGGATTGTTGACGGCAAGAAGTGAAACAGCGGCTCTAAGAAATGCGCTAACCAAAGAAAGTAAAGCAGATGAAATTCTTCCATTTCTCAATTTTTTTAAACCGTCAGAAGAACTGGATAAAGCACGTATAAAATTGACTCTGCTGACTGATGAATTTTCACTCGCAAAAACCAAAAAAGATATTGAACTCTTATCCATTATAAAATCAAGAGCAGCCCTATGGGTTAATCGGTTGCTTAGGATGAAGGATACTACTATTTTAGGCTACGACGAAGTTTTGGGTGGTCTTAAAGAATTGTTCAAAGAAACAACGTCTTACTTACATGAGGAAAGATCGAATGGTGCACGTATTACCAGGTTGCCATCGTCTGAATCGAGTCAAAGTATTAGAATGTCAATAGAACACGATAAAAATAAAAAAGTATCAGAGCATTTGGAAATTCAGTTTGATCGAATGAATGTTGGCAGAGGTAGAGGAAGGCTTTTTTCTAACAGTCCAAACGTTTCATTTTCAGATCCTAGCCACCGATCGAGTGAACCCAATGAAAGACATAATGGTATGGCAAACTTTAGAAATATTGCAAATAATAATTTTCTAGTTCCTGAGTACGAACAACAACAACCGAGTACAAACAATAATTTGTTACATCCAAACCGACAAAATCAGCGATTTCAGGGTGATAATGTTACAGGATACAAAAATATTTTTAAATGGGATTTACGTTTTAGTGGGGATGGACAGGGACTATCTCTTAATGAATTTCTAGCTAGAGTTGAGATTTATGCTCGTGGTGAAGCTGTGAATGAGAATGGACTCTTATCAAATATACATTTTCTTTTGAAAAACAAGGCAGAAAAATGGTACTGGGGTAGTTCGGACACATTCCACACTTGGACAGAATTTGTTCAAAGTATAAAAACCGAGTTTCTTCCAAGGCACTACGACTTCCTTCTAAGAGAAGAAATACTCAACTGTCTACAAGGACGAACGGAACCATTTGCAAGCTTTATTACCGACCTCAAAATCCTATTTAGTAGAGCGTATCCACCATTGGATGAAGATTTTAAAGTTTATGTTGTCCAGAAAAATATGCTGCCGCAATACAGCTATAATTTAGCTATGACTGATGCAACCACATTAGATGGCATCATACGACTCTGCAAAAGAATGGACGAAGTCAAACTTTTAGCAGATCGACGTATGTACATGATGCAATTACCTCCAGCCTCAATGGTAGAACCATCTTACTCACGAAATATGAGCGGACAGGATCAATGGAAACGACCAGTACGATATCCAGCTGTTAACTGTGTTGAATCAAGTTCTAGCAGATCACACAAGCAATGTGACGATGAGAAGCCCATATCATGCTACAATTGTAGTTCTGATACACAAAAAGAACTATATAATCAATTTGAATATTTTGACAACCCAAGGGAAATGCAACAAGATTTAGGTACCAAAGACGAAGATTTAGCAAACCATTGTATATGTTCGTTCAGACACACTGGAAAAAGAGAGTTCAGAACTACAAATCACGGCAATTTTGGTCAAAAGATCGAAACAGAAGGATCCGGAAAAAGACTACAGTGTTGGAACTGCCAAGAGCCAGGACATTCTCACAAAAACTGTACACTACCACAACTCAAAATCTTTTGTTATATATGCGGTAGTCCAGGATCAACAGCGAAAGCTTGTGCGAACCATTTAAATTTTCGACCACACAGAGCAGTAACTTCTAATTATCCTGTACAAGTTCAGCACTCCCGTGAAAATAAAGATAATTCGGGAAACGGGTTAATGGGAGAACGAGAAGTCGGTGTCAACGATCTTCCAATAAGTGCCAGACACCAGACGAATCCGAAACCGTTAAATCAAACCTCGTAAGAAATTCTGATTTACACATAATGTCATCCATTATAGATCTACAAAAAGACCGTAGACCATATTTAAAAGTAGAAATTTTAGGTTATGAATTAAAAGGGCTAATGGACTCAGGAGCCAGCTGTACAATTCTTGGACTGGGTGGTTTGGAGCTTCTAGAAAAACTAAATTTAACAGGTCAACCAATATCGTCAGCAATTAAAACAGTGGATGGAACTGTTCATTCAGCACTAAGTATCGTGGATATTCCATTTAAAGCTCTGAACATGGTAAAAGTAGTGCCAACGTACATTATTCCATCTCTTCCTAAAACACTCATTTTGGGCATAGACTTTTGGGAATATTTCGGTATTAAAAGAAAACTTTGTGATATGATATTGGACTGCAATGCTCTTACCTCTGATCCTCAAGAAGTCAAAGACCGAATCAGCTTAGATCCGATACAAGTGAAATATTTGGATGCTGCAATTCACAAATTCAAAGCATCGAAAGAGGGTGAGTTGGGATGTACTAATTTAACAACACATGTGATTGATACAGGTAATTCAAAACCGATTGTCAAACGACCATACCCTTTGTCGCCTTATTTACAGAAAGAAGTAGATGCAGAACTTGATAGAATACTAAGTCTGGGTGTGATAGAGACCACCCAAAGTGAATGGGCCAATCCGTTGGTATGCGTTCGTAAAGCAAATAGTAAAGTTAGGCTTTGCCTCGACGCACGTGCCTTAAACGAAGTAACCGTTAAGGACGCGTATCCACTTCCCCACATTGGAGGAATTCTAGGGCAAATTAGATCATCAAAATATATGTCAGCAATAGACCTATCAGACGCATTCTGGCAGGTACCACTTCATTCATCATCACGTCCAAAAACGGCATTCATTGTTCCAGGGAGGGGACATTTTATGTTCAAACGTATGCCGTTTGGGCTATGTAATAGCGCTCAGACCATGTGCAGAGTTCTGGAGAAGTGTTTGGGACACGATCTCGAACCAGAGGTGTTTGTCTACATTGACGACATCATAATAACATCCAACACTTTCGAGCGACATCTTTTTTTACTAGGAGAGGTAGCAAGACGGTTAAATAGTGCAAATTTGTCAATAAGCCTGGAAAAATCTAAATTTTGCGTTAAAGAACTGAGGTACTTGGGTTACGTTTTAGACGAAAATGGACTTTCACCAGATCCAGAGAAAATATCCCCTATTTTAAATATACCGTATCCAAAAAATATTAGAGATGTTAGACGGTTACTAGGAATGGCGAACTGGTACCGTCGGTTCATTAAAGACTTTTCCTCAATCACAGCTCCAATAAGTGATCTTTTAAAGAAAGAAAAGGCGAAATTTGTATGGACAGAAGAAGATAAATGTTCGTTAATGAAGTTAAAGACAGCACTTGTCTCGGCACCAGTATTAATAACACCAGACTACGAAAAGCCTTTCACAATTCAATGTGATGCTTCAGAATTAGGAATGGGTGCAATCTTGACGCAGGGAGAAGGAGATAAGGAAGGTGTAATCGCATACTACTCGGAAAAGTTAGCCCAACCGAACGCAAATATTCGGCAACTGAGAGGGAATGTTTAGCCGTGGTTAGGTCCATTTATAAGTTTCGGTCGTACATTGAAGGGAGTAAGTTTTATGTCATTACAGATCATGCTTCATTGCGATGGTTAATTAATCTGAAAGATCCAACTTCAAAGCTAGCACGATGGGCATTAAAACTGCAAGAGTTCGATTTCGAAATTAAGCACAGGAAAGGAAAACTGAACGTTGTGGCAGATGCATTGTCAAGGCTAATGAAGGTTGACGAAATCATTAATGATGATAAGGATGATGAACATACTCTACTAAAAGCTAAAATACTACAAAACCCAGAGAAATTCCCAAATTTCAGTATTAAAGAAAACTATGTGCTCAAGCTAATCCATGACAATACAAAGAAAGGCGATTGCAGTAGCGAATGGAGATGCTACGTTCCAGTGACTCAAAGACAACAAATTTTGCAGCTTTACCATGACAGCCCTTTGGGAGCTCACTTTGGTATATCTAAAACTTTTAGAAAAATTGTAACGATCGCAATAATCGCAAAACAATAATAAAACCAAATTCATCTTCGTTTTCAATTCAATAAAAATGCATTTCATTAGTTTCCGTTCATTTTTACATTAATAATAATTTTAAAATTTTCTAAAACTTAACTGCTAGTTAAATTTTGAATATACTATAAAAAGCAAACGAACGTACTAAATTTTTATTTCCAATACTAATGAACAGACGTCGTTGTTAATCATTTGCTGAATTTCGGATATTACACGATTGATTAGAAGAGGTCAAAAGCAAAATCACATTTTTGCAATTTTTGATCTGAAAAAAATTATTTCATTCCATTTTCTGCTTTTAAAAAGAAAACATTCAATTTTTATTTGTGTTAAAAATTAAACAAAACAGAAAAAAGAGTCTATATAAAAAAAAAATATATATCCATGAGTGATGTTGTGATATAATAAATTGTGATTTAAAATTAAATTAGATTTTAATAATAATATTTACATAAATTTGCCACAATTTAATAAATGAATGGTTATTAAAGTATCAAAGAATTTTTTTTGCTGAGATACAAGAAGAATAGCGCGTCTTTATATTTTTACTTGATTATGCTGTGTTTTTTTTGTGACTTCAAAACGCCATTTTATTAATATCAAGTAATAAATTTGTTTATTCGATTAATTTATAAAAAAATATCAATGGAAATATGGAGAATTATACAATTTAATTGATCCAAATATAGAATATGGAAATATTGTATATAGTGGCAATAATAATCAATCAGGAATTCATTTAATAAATCCACCGCAGACAAATTTGACAGAACATAATGAAGAAATGATATTGGAAAATCAAACAAATAACTTAAAACAACAGAATATTGATGACATCAATCAACATAAATAACTTAAGGTATTTATTATAAATATGTATATTAATTTTAATTTAATTATTACTTTTGGAATGTCAAGATAAATTTAGGAAATAGTAAGAGATTCTCAAATTCAGGGTCCGTGTGGAGATAATCTGTATGGAGGGAGTGACCTCCTTTGCTTAACTATAATAAGATGTGTTTGTGATCTGTATAGATTTAATAGTATACTGAACAGAAACATAGTAGTAAAGGTCCAATGATAAAACGTAGCGCCGAACAAAAAGGGACCCGTTAGTTTTTTAGATATATATATAAATATTTTCCAGTTTGGGCGTTGGCAAGCCGGTTTTTTTGTTTGAAAAAAAAACTTGTTTTTGTGGAACATTTTTATATATTTATATATTAATTGATCATTTCAATTTAGATTAATTAATATCTATATATAGTTTATTTTTCGCGTCGGTTTATTTAGCTAAATTTTGTTAAAAAGCTAGAGGGAAAAATAAAGGTTTAGTTTCTAGGGTGTTCATGTGTATATTTATCATAAGTACTCTAAATTTATATTTTCAAAAATTTAAAGAATTTCGCGTTTCTCTTTGTAAGTTCTAGGATAAACCAGTTGTGGTTTTTTTTTGGTAATAGGGTGGTGGCAACCGGTTTGGGCCGTGGTTGTCAATCAGCTTTTTGTGTATCTTGAAATAAACCAGTTATTGGTTTCGTTTTGGTTTTTATTAGGAAATTATATATTTTGAATTTTGTTAAGAATGTATACAATTATGAGGGGTCAGGGGTTGATAAGGAGGTGTCGGCCAGGTGGGTTTGAGCCCTGGATGAATGAAGTGGATGGGAGAGCGAATGAAGAGAGAAAAGAGAGAATGGTTGAGGCGAGGAATGTAGTGGATGAAATGATAAATGTGATTCTGGATGAAGTAAAACATAAAATATTTTTGGAATTAATGGATGATATTTATGAAGAAAAATATGATGAGTTTCTGGATAAATTGATTTGTGAGATAGTGAATGAGGAGTTGAATGGGGTGAATGAGGAAGCGGATGAGATGGATGAAGTGACTGAGGAAGTGAATGTGGGCTGGCGTGAGAGAAGGAGGATAAATAGAAATAGGAGCTCTCACCTGAAGAGGAAGGAGAGGAGAAGAAGGGAGAAGGAGAGTCGCTTGGTCGTGGAGCTGGGAGCTTCCTCGACCAAGAGTACTCAAATAGAGGAGCTGGTTGAGGTGGTTCCCATCTCACCGACCATGCGACAGGTAGAGGAGTGGACTGGTCCACAGGAGGCCCCTGTTCCTCATTGTATAATTAGTTAAGACTAATTTTTTTTTATTTTGAAAAAAACCGTTTTGGGACAGCAATTTTTTTGGAGATTGTTTTTTGTGCTGTCATCTACTTTTAATAATACTAATTGTTTTTTATTTGGAAAAAAGAAAACCGTTTTGGGGAAGCAGTTTTTTTTTGAAATTTTTTTATGCTACCACATACATATTGTACATATAATTGTTTATATATTGTACATATTTTTGGATGATGCAATTAATTTATATATGAAATTAATTGTATGTTTTTTTTGATTATGGTTAGATTTAGTAAGTGTTTAGTTACCATTTTTAAAATTATTTTTTATTGCGATTAATCTAAAAAATAAGATAAATATAGAAATAATTATTTTTAGCTAACATTTATTTTTGTTGTTTGTTTTGAATACAATAAGTAAAGCGGAAAAATTTGACCTAAACAAATATATTAGAGTTAATAACTTGGAAATTAGTAAGCTTGGTTTGAATTTAAAATAATCGTAATTTTTTTTATAATATAAATTACCAATTTATTATCTAGTCTGAAGATTAGATTTAATTAATTTCATGTAAAACTTTGTTGACACATATTATGTATTTCATGTTTCGATTTAGCACTTTTTAAGTGGGAAATTATTTAGATTATGGATAAGTTATATAGTATTTAGGTTTATTGATTCACTTTCTCTAGCGGTAGGCCTAACAAGCCATCCATGGGGCTTATCCCCTTAACATTAATGTCGTTCTTAGATCGCCTATGGCCATCGGGGTTATGCGATCGAAGAACATTGGTTTCTTCTCTTCATTCGGCGAGGAAGTCCTCAGGGACGAGGAGTGGTGTTGCTGTGTTTGTACTTAGGTGCAAACCAGTAGTACCATTCTTTGCTCAGAGGCTTCTTCGGTGTAATGAAGAGAAGAACCAATTGTACTTTTGCTTTCAGGATCAGAGGCTTCACCTCATACAAATTCAAAAACTTACCATTTTTTTCATTTAGCTTTTACAATAAAACAATTTTTCATAGAGTTTAAGATTTGAAGTCTGGTGCTCGGGAGCGTTCTACAACTTTCGCATTAGGTTTAGTTGTAATTTATTTGTAGATTAAACAAGCACAACTGGGTCAGTAGAAATGGACCTAGTGTCTAATCGTGACAGTTGTGATTGTTTTTATTAGGTTGGGGAGAATCTGTTCTGTAGAATCTGGTCGTTAGGGGCTTTTCCAGTAGGTTCTCACATGCATTGTTGGAGTGGGCTCGCGAACGCGATATTTTAAATTTAAACAATATGGATATTGTAGCCATACTTACTTTTTAAATTGTCTCCAGACGAATCTTGATTTTGGGAATCTCTTATATTATTAAATGAAAAAATAAAATAAATCAAACAAATTTTTCAAAAATTAAATAAATAAAATTTTTATTAAATAAATTAAATTTTCGTAATTAAATAATTTTAGGTAAATAAATAATTTTTTCGTAGTTTAAATAGTTTTAGGTAGCTAAATAAAATAAATTTTCTTAATTAAGCTTTACGTCAAGATATAAATAAATATTCTTTGTTTTTTTAAAAAAATAAATAAATATTTCAAAGTTAAGACGGTGCATCCGATAAATAAACATTCTTTTGAATATTTTTTATTTTTCAATTTTTTTTAAAAATAAATAAATATTTTTAGGGGTGCTATCGTCAATAACTAATTTTAGGTATATATATATATTTCAGTATATCTGAAATTAAATAAATAAATTATATTTTTACACATACAATATTTTAGGAACTTTTGTAAAAGATTCAGTAAAGATTAGCGGCGACAGCGGTTTTTTTGTTCTTGTACAAGTTTGTTTTTACAAAATTTTTTTTTGGGGCGTTCGTTGTTTTTTTTCGTTTTGCGTTTTTCATTGTTTTCATTTTTCCATCGTACTAACTACATTTGTTGTTGGGAATTGGTTTTAGTGTTGTTGTTAGCGAGTTCATAATTTTTCGGGTTTTACCATCAAAATGTCAAACCAACTAGACGTTGACCATCCGTTCTATGGTTTGGAACCCACCGAACTACAGATCGAATGTCTGGTTCGGGGTGTGAACTTCAGGGGGAACAATTGGGCAGAGGACTTTGCAATACCACAATTGGGTCCATCACTCCAAGCTGAACACATACACAATAGTCCAGCATTAGTACAACAGCAATTATCATTAAATTATCCATCAGTACCACAGGTACAACCACCACCATTATATCCACAAGCTCCACTTACAGCACCACCACCATACAACCAACCTCCTCAGGTATGGCGTGACGCGGCTCCAGCGTTAGCACCAGTGGAGTACCGAGGGGTTCATGGGAACAATTTGAGTCGTTATGACTCAAATTGGGTTCCAACCTTCACAGGAGATGGTCACTCTCCTGATGTTCATGAGTTTGTTCACAGAGTTGAGGCGGCTGCCAGGAGGGACCGTGTGAATTGGGATGACCTTAGGTCTATCGTTCCACGGTATCTCAAGGGGGCTGCCGACAGATACTATCTGAATTTAACTCATGAATATGAGGTGGTGACCTATCCAGTGTTAAGGGAGGGACTCCTACAAACCTTCGGTACGCTCACTGATGATAAGGCGATCTTGCGAGTTCTTCTGAACCGCAAACAAAAGTCAAAGGAGAGCGTGTACGAGTATCTGGTGGAGATTGGTTCGTTAAATCGTCGTTTAGCACGTCCATTTGCTGACCATGAAATGCTAGAAATTGCTCGGGAGGGACTGAGTGTGGAGCTCCAAAACGCTACTCTAGCTGCAACAATACATTCAATTGATGAACTTCGGACTTTATGTCAGAAGTTTGAACGGTTGTGGTCCACACCAGTTCCGACCAGAACATCAAATTTAAGAATTAGCAAGCTACAGCAGGTGGATGATTATGAGGTGGATGTGGAACTTGATCGAGATGGATATTTTGAAACGATGGATTCAAAACAGCCCGAACAACAGCACGAAGAAGACGACGAGAGATGTAGCGACGCAGGACGATCGGCAACCACCAACGAAACCCAAATAAAATCATCGAATACATTTAATTTCCCATCATTACATCGAACGTATTTTAGACGTCTGGAACGTAACATCAGATATTGGAGGATGAGGAAATTATTTCGTAAAGCTTGTATTTCATCTATCCTTTCAGAAACAAAGGATCCTCGGCCGCGAGTGACAATCAAGATTTTGGACAAACATATTTCAGGTCTATTGGATAGTGGAGCGTCAATCACAATACTTGGAAGAAATTCCTTGGAATTATTGGAATCAGCAGGTACAACTTACCGTAAGTACACTTCGTGTATTCGTACGGCAGATGGTACTGCAACAAAAATTTTGGGTTACATAGAAATTCCAATAACTGTGAATGGCTCCACTAAACCAATGCGGTTTCATATAGTCCCTGGATTACGAGAAGAGCTCTACCTGGGCATAGATTTCTGGGAGAAATTCGGTATTGTTCCTTCTTTTGTTAGTGAACTGACTCGTACAGAGCCAATAACTTTAAATATACATAACCTCACCACTGACCAGCAACGAGAACTGGATATGATCAAGGATTCTTTCCCGTCATTTGAAGTGTCTGGGCTCGGAAAGACTTCTTTGGTTGAACATGTCATCGATGTTGGTGATAGTGCACCTGTTAAACAGAGACACTATCCCACATCGCCGGCTGTTCAACTAAAGGTCTATGCCGAACTTGACCGAATGCTTCAAATGGGCGTGATCGAAGAGTCTAACAGTTCTTGGTGCTCGCCAGTGGTTTTGGTACAAAAAGAATCTGGTAAAAACAGATTATGTATTGATAGCCGTCGTGTCAATTCACTAACTAAAAAGGACGCTTACCCACTTCCCTTGATTGATGGCTTACTAGGTCGTCTAAATAGCACAAAGTACATTTCAAGTATTGATCTCAAAGATGCTTTCTGGCAGATTCCTCTGGCAGAAGCATCTAGAGACAAGACAGCCTTCACAGTGCCTGGTCGTCCATTGTATCAATTCCGGGTTATGCCCTTCGGATTGTGCAATGCTCCCCAGACAATGTGTCGGCTAATGCACAAAGTGATACCACATCAATATCACGAGAATGTCTTTGTTTATTTAGATGATCTATTGGTAGTCTCTTCCACGTTCCAGGAACATATGGAATTGCTGTCCAAAGTCTCTTCATTGTTAAGAGCGGCTGGGTTAACAATAAACCTCAAGAAAAGTAAATTTGTTCTGAGAGAGGTGAAATACTTAGGATTTTTGGTTGGTGAAGATGGTCTTCGAACAGACCCTGACAAGGTAAGAGCTGTTGCTGAGTATCCAGCTCCGTCAACAGTGAAACAAATACGGAGATTATTGGGAATGGCTGGTTGGTACCAACGTTTCATACCAAATTATGCAAGCGTGGTATCACCAATTACAGATTTATTAAAAAAGAGTTCGGGAAAATTGAAATGGACATTAGAAGCTCAAGCTGCTTTCGAAAATTTAAAACGATTGCTGACTACAGCACCAGTTCTAATAAACCCTGACTATAATAAAGAGTTCTTTATTAGATGCGATGCGAGTCTGACAGGGATAGGTAGTGTGTTGTATCAGGTTGATACTGACGGACAAGAGTGTCCGATAGCCTTCATGTCGAAGAAACTTAACAAAGCTCAGAGAAATTATTCGGTTTCTGAGCTTGAATGTCTTGCGGCAATTCTTAGTGTGAAGAAATTCAGGGGCTATGTTGAAGGTCACCGATTCACAATTGTGACTGATCACTCAAGTCTGAAGTGGCTTATGTCACAGAAAGACTTGAGTGGTCGTCTGGCTAGGTGGAGCCTAAAACTCCAACATATGGATTTTACAATTGTCCACCAAAAAGGTACCCAAAATATAGTCCCTGATGCTCTATCTCGTCTTTATGACGATACACACGAGGAATTGACGGAAGCATTAGTACATCACATCAGTGAAATTAAAATCGACAATGAAGGTTATCGGCACAAAGAATATACGGATATGATAGCTAAAGTTCAATCATCACCCAAGGACTTTCCATCTGTTAAAGTCGTGGATGATAAGCTATACATACGTATTGAGCCAAAACCTGATGCAATACCTAACGATGTTCCTGTGTGGAAACTCTGGGTACCAAAACCGATGACTTCAAACATGATTCGGAAACATCATGATGATAGTACTGCTGCTCATGGAGGTGTTAAAAAGACTTTAGAATTACTTCGACGTCTTTATTATTGGCCGGGCATGGCGTCACAGGTACACAACTATGTTGTGTCCTGCGACACATGTAAACAAACAAAAGCCACGAATCAGATATTGCGTCCTCCGATGCAATATCAATTCGAAACAGCACGTCCATGGCAGAGAGTCTATATAGATTTTTTGGGACCGTACCCTCGTTCTACACTTGGGAATACGGTGTTATTGATAGTTCTGGATCATGCTACGAAGTTTGTACTACTGAAACCACTTAGAAACGCAACTTCACCGAAGGTGAATGCTTTTCTAAGGAATGAAGTGTTTCTTACATATGGGGTACCAGAGTTTCTGCACAGTGACAATGGCAAACAGTTCACTTGTAGGAACTTTCAAAATCTTTTGTCAGATTTCGGCATTAAACACATTAGGACCGGTGTTTATAGTCCTCAAAGTAACGCGTCAGAGCGGGTCAATAGGTCAGTTTTAGCAGCAATTCGAGCGTTCATTAAAGGTCAACACACCAAGTGGGATTCACAAATTGGTGAAATCGCATATGCACTGCGGGCTGCAGTACATTCTGCTACCAAGTACTCACCGTACTATTTATTATTTGGTCAACATCCAATATCGGATGGGAATACTTACCATTTGTTGAGATCACTACACAAGCTTGGTGAAGATGCTGGTGAGGAAATGGAACGCACTGATCATTTGACTCTGCTTAGGAACCGGGTTCAACAAAATTTAAAAGCAGCCTTCAAAAAATCGCAACATCAGTACAACCTGCGATCTAAACTACGGACTTTTCAACCACAACAACGTGTGTTTGTACGGCAACATCATTTGAGTGACGCTACCAAAAAATTCTCGGCAAAATTGGCTCCGAAGTTCTTACCTGCAATGATTAAGACTAAGATTGGAAATGTACTCTACGAGTGCACAGATATGAGCGGTAAGAATCTTGGAGTCCATCACGCGAAAGACATCAGGGAATGATGTCTTTTCGTTAGGTAGGGTTGTTCCTCTGGCTGATTGTCGTCTCTGGGGTTCACATCTTCAGGTCATACTTACTGGTTGTATCGGGGTGTTCATGGTGCTGGCGTTCGGATGGATGGTCGGTCTCAATACTCAGTGAAGTTCTTAAGGACTTCATGAGTGTTGGAACCGGTCATCGGTCTTGACGCCGGTGACTGTGGGTATCTCGATCCCAGATACAGTTTAATAAGTGGAAGTAGTTCGGTGGTTTTCTGTCATGGAGGGGATGGCGACGTTTTTGTGATTTCAAGAGTAAAAATCTTGGTTTCTACCTTGAATTCATGGTGTAACGATCGCAATAATCGCAAAACAATAATAAAACCAAATTCATCTTCGTTTTCAATTCAATAAAAATGCATTTCATTAGTTTCCGTTCATTTTTACATTAATAATAATTTTAAAATTTTCTAAAACTTAACTGCTAGTTAAATTTTGAATATACTATAAAAAGCAAACGAACGTACTAAATTTTTATTTCCAATACTAATGAACAGACGTCGTTGTTAATCATTTGCTGAATTTCGGATATTACACGATTGATTAGAAGAGGTCAAAAGCAAAATCACATTTTTGCAATTTTTGATCTGAAAAAAATTATTTCATTCCATTTTCTGCTTTTAAAAAGAAAACATTCAATTTTTATTTGTGTTAAACATTAAACAAAACAGAAAAAAAGAGTCTATATAAAAAAAAAATATATATCCATGAGTGATGTTGTGATATAATAAATTGTGATTTAAAATTAAATTAGATTTTAATAATAATATTTACATAAATTTGCCACAATTTAATAAATGAATGGTTATTAAAGTATCAAAGAATTTTTTTTGCTGAGATACAAGAAGAATAGCGCGTCTTTATATTTTTACTTGATTATGCTGTGTTTTTTTTTGTGACTTCAAAACGCCATTTTATTAATATCAAGTAATAAATTTGTTTATTCGATTAATTTATAAAAAAATATCAATGGAAATATGGAGAATTATACAATTTAATTGATCCAAATATAGAATATGGAAATATTGTATATAGTGGCAATAATAATCAATCAGGAATTCATTTAATAAATCCACCGCAGACAAATTTGACAGAACATAATGAAGAAATGATATTGGAAAATCAAACAAATAACTTAAAACAACAGAATATTGATGACATCAATCAACATAAATAACTTAAGGTATTTATTATAAATATGTATATTAATTTTAATTTAATTATTACTTTTGGAATGTCAAGATAAATTTAGGAAATAGTAAGAGATTCTCAAATTCAGGGTCCGTGTGGAGATAATCTGTATGGAGGGAGTGACCTCCTTTGCTTAACTATAATAAGATGTGTTTGTGATCTGTATAGATTTAATAGTATACTGAACAGAAACATAGTAGTAAAGGTCCAATGATAATAAAATAAAGCATAAATACTACTGGCCAAATATGTACCGGGAAATTAAAGAATATGTCAACAAGTGTGGTAAGTGTCAGACAAACAAGCATCCTAATGTTTCCTCCAAAGTACCGATGGGAAGTCAAAAAGACGTCAAAACTCCATGGGAAATGATTGCGGTAGACTATATGGGACCGTTTCCAAGGTCTAAGGAAGGTAATTAATATCTTTTAGTAATTGTCGACATTTTCAGTAAGTTCTGCATCTTAAAACCAGTCAGAAGAGCAGAAACTAAATCACTAATCAAAATTTTTGAGAATGATGTTTTCCTTGTATTTGGGGTGCCACGAACTTTGATTTCAGACAACGGCGTACAGTTTACATCGAAAGAGTTCAAGAAGTTGTTAGATGAATATAGTGTAAAACATCTGTTAAATGCTATATACCATCCACAGTCCAACCCTGCCGAACGAATCAATCGAGTTATATTATCCAGTGTAAGATCATATATACAAAATGACCAGCGTAATTGGGATTTAAAAATTGCCAAAATTGCTTGCGCGATTAGAACTGCAACCCATGACTCCACAAAACATACACCATACTTCATAAATTTTGGGAAGGAAATGGAGTTGGGAAAGGATTTGATAAGGGATGTTAACGACACCGATGTTGTAGAAAATAATAGATTGGCAAAGTTGAGCAAAGTAAGGGAGGAAGTACTTCTAAATCTAAAAAATGCATATGTCAAGTATTCCAAATACTATAATCTAAGAACCAGGCCAACTCAGTTCGCGCTTGGAGAGTTAGTCCTGCGCAAATCATTTAAAAAGTCAAACATGGTTGAACGATTCAACGCCAAGCTTGCTCCACAATACATAAAAGCCATTGTTAAAGCAAAACTTGGAGAGTCGGTATATGTTTTGGAAGATGTGGACGGTAAATATACGGCAAAATATCACATCTGTAATATAAAAAAATTTATTATGTAAAAATACCATTTTAATGTGTTTAGTGTTAAGTTCAATTGTTCCTTTTTAATGTGTTTAATGTATTAGTATCCGTTTTAATGTGTTCCATGTTTAATTTAAGTCATATATGTATATATTTAGTTTCATTTTAATGTGTTAAATGTTTTAGGTTAGTCAATGTTACATGGATTTTGCATGTTAAGCTTAAGTTCGTTTTGATTATTACTTAGTATGTTAGGTATAATATCTGTTGTTTCAGTTTTCATGTATTCATAAGTTAGTTTAGTTTTTTGGGTACATGCTGTGCATGCTAGTTATAAGATTTTGTGTACATGGCTTCCAATTGCTGTTGGACATGTTAGATTTAATTAACTTATTCTTTATGTTTTGTTTTTTTTTTGCTCATGCTTTGCATGTTGATATTGTTTTTGAGAATTCGGTTCTCATTTTTTGCGGTAGGAAGACTTGGAAGGATAGCGTTATCGCACAACTTTCGAGTGAGGGCGTTGTGCTAGGTCTGGACGATTCCAGTTTTCCCACAACGCGCTCATCAAAATAAATAATTAGCCTATCTGTTTCTTTTTATGTATGCTTTTCATGTAAAATAAATTCAATTTTGGCAAGAAATTGTTAATTTATTTTGACACGTTTCGTTTTGCGGTAGGGAAATCTTTGGAAAAGAGCGCTAGTCGCAAGTTTTGCCAATAAGATTAGCCTACCTGTTAATTTAATTTTTGTTTTAGATATAGTTCTAAGTGTTTGGGTGTATATAATAAATGTTAGTATTAGTTTTCGCATACCAATCTCTAAATTATATTTGGAACTTGGTTTGCTGCGGCTAGAAACACTTTGGAAAGAGATCGAAACATGCACGTCTTCCAAAGCATAAGTGCTTCTGTTTGGCCCAGGAAATTGTTTGGTTTTCCCAGAAGAGCTTATAAAAAAAAAAAAAAAAATTAGTTTCCTGCCTGTTTTTTTCTGGTCAATTTAATTATTAATGTATTTCTAAATATATGTTGTTTAAGTTAAATAAATAAGTTATTTATGGCGTTAAGTTATGTGATATAAGATTTCTTTTTCATGTCTAGTAATTTTCTTCTTGGTATGTTGAATTATCTTGTGTTATTTTAGGTATTAATGGTTATTGGGTTCATAGTGGAGTTGGTGAAACGGTCATACACATACATTATATGTGGACCTTTTGAGAACATTTTCGATATGGTGTTTGTTATTTCGAGTTTGGTTCTGGTTAACATCGAAAATGTTCTCAAAACTTCTACAAAAGGTGTGATGTAACGCGGGAATAACAATTTCATCACAAACCATTTATAAAGCTTGTTAGCTAATTTAATTTGCAATGTCCTCACATTTTATGTTGTATTTGTTTAACGTAAATCGCCTAAATGTTTACTCAAATTAAACTTTCACTTTTTGTAATTTCATTGATAAAGTCGAGCCAATTATCTTTTTATTTGATTAACATTTGTTATTTTTTGTTTTTTGTAAAACATAAATTATTGATTTGTATAAAACAGTTGATTTCTTTTGTTAAATATTTGAATTTTTATGTTTGGTAAGATTTAATATGTATTCAAAAATAAACAAAAAACATTGTTAAACTTAGATTTAGTTGAGAAAAATTATAACTAAACAACAAACCATTTAACAACAAAAAACATGGAACTATAATCTACGGATTCATCAGCTTCATCACAATAATATTAGAAATTGCGCTTTGTTGAATATTTTCGTATTTATTGGAAAGTAAATATTTTAAGAAAAAAAGTCAAAATAACCAACAGATGGTGCAAGTAGCGTTTGTTTAGCTGTTACAAGACATAAAAGTTATCACATTATGAAAGTATAAACCAAGAAATAAATAAATGGCTTCATTGATGATATGAAATGCTCGAAGCATTTGTAAGCTTTTCATGTAATTTAACTCATAGAACAAAAATACGATTACGATACGGTTAAAGTCAAGAACAACATATGCCTGTACAATAAATTAGCAAGTCGTCGCGGTGTAGAGACAGGCCAACCAACAGAAAAATTAAACATTCGAGGGGAAACAAAAATCGAGGGGAAACAAAAATCGAGGGGAAATAAAATGATGATGGATGAAGATTTTTTTGTATATATAGCTGATGAAAATTACATATCAGTCTATTCTTTTTCGACTTTGGAAAGCAGCTATTCGTTTTTCGACTTTGGAAAGCAGCTAGTCGATTTTGGCGTTCAGGAGAAACACATCAAGGAGATTGAGCCAAAACATATTGAAGACTATTGTGAGGGAATTAATTGCTGGAAAGGAAAGAAGATGAAAGCCGCATGGTATAAAAAAATCATTTAAATATTTATTTCGAATTTTTATATGTTTTGTTTTTGTTAATTTATTAAAAATAACTAATTTAATTTCTTGTGTTAAATTTGAAAATTTGAATAGTGTTACATACATGTTTGGTAAATTCTCAAATATTTGTTAAATTTTCGAAGATTAAATGGTAAAATCGTTGTTGAACATAATATTTGTGTTTTCATTGTTTATATAAGGTGCGTTCGATTTGACTGAAACAACTGAAAAAACAACAACAATTGCATTTAATTTTTCAGTTGCTTCAGTTGTTTCAGTCAAATCGAACACGGCTATATTGTTTGAGTTTTTTTCTTTTCTGTTTCTATATTTTAGTGTTTCAGTATTGTGTTGTGTAAAAAAAAAACAATTAAGATTAAATTGAAAGAACTGATTGGTGAAATCTACTTAATAAAGGCCCGTCCCACACGTAAAAATAATATAGCGTCGCGACAAAGTGGCACGTTACAAGCTCCTTTGATCATATTTTTATTTTTATTATATACGCAGAAGAGAATTAATATATTTTTTATCTTAGTGTGCGTTTATGTTGTATCTTCGATAAAATAGTCGAGTGTCGAGTCAAGCATCGATAATAGCGTTGAATAGCGATATTCGTTTGAAGTGTTTATATTCGAGCTGCGATATATGCATAGAAAAAAATAAGCATAAACAAGAAGCAGTGATTTAGTTTTTTCTTGTTGGTTTTTCATTTATCATACGTAAATTTTGTGTTTAATAATTACTTTGTATTTGTTTTTTAGAAAAATATAAATTTCACAAATTTAAAATAATTTAACACTAATATTTTTTAAAACAAATGGAAATTTATTATTTTGTTAACTTCGCTAAATAAATTAGTTATTAAACATTTTTAATTACTAATTTATTTAGTAAAGTAATTACAAAACGATTAATTTTCATTTGCTTTAAAAAAAATATTAGTGCTAAATTTTTTAAATTGTTAAGTTAAATGTAACTTGTAAGGTTTATTCAGACAACTCCTAAACTGATTTCGAATTGAAAAAATTCAAAGGATTAACAAAGTTAGTTACATGAGTGTCATTGCTAGGGTTTCTAATCCGGATATCCGGATATCGAATTATCCGGATTATTCGACCATATTTTGACTATTCGATTATCCGGATACTTTTTTCCAACTATCCGAATATTTAAAAACCCTTTATTTTGTAAAAAAAATAATCAAATTGCGTTGAAAAGTTCAAATAACTATTAACTTGCGTTGCAAAGTTTGTTAGTGCAGTGAAGTGACTACAAGTTTTAAAAATTTATTTACAACTTAAATGTTTTGAAAACTGTAATCATTGAATATTTTATGAAACACTTCGTGAATCTGCAGTGTAAAGATATTTTACTAATATTTATTTAATGCTATATTAATTTAAAAAAAAAATATTGTTTTATAAACTTGTGGCCCTGTCAATAAAATCTGAAGTGTTGGCTATTTTTTTTAAAGTTTATGAGAGCTGTACTTCTAAATTATGACTCTGAGGAAATCACTAATGAAATTACTATCGAAAGTGAAGATGAAGAAAGTCTAAGTAGTGAAGTTTGTATAAGAAATCGTGACTGCAGAAAGTACTTGAGAATGCTATTGCTTTAATTACTCATGTTGAGAAGTACCATATTGCTGAAAAAAGATTTCATTTATTAAAATAATTATAAAAAACGGAGGGCAATTTAAATATTCTATATTGCGTATTATTACCAATAAAACCTACATCGACTGCAACGGAGCGTGTATTTTCAATTGCTGGTCTTACCAGGACAAAAATTAGAACTCGACTCAATTTCGAGACATTGTAATAATTAATTAATTAATGCAATAATTTTTCTGAAATATGCATTTTTATAAATGCATCAATAACTTCATTAATTTAATTAAATTTATCAATAATTTAATTTTTTATTATTATTATTTATGATTTGTTACTATTTTTGTTATTTTGTGACTACGTATAAAAATTAATTAATATAGATACACGAAAAATATACATCAATGATTTAAATACCGCAAAGTAAAACACATGTTTTATTTATTGTTTAATTATCCGGATATCCGGATTATCCGGATAATTTATTGTTTATGTATTCGATATCCGGATAATCAAATAGGTCGGATATTTAGAAACCCTAGTCATTGCTCACAAAAATCCCGAAAAAATTATTGTTAAATTTTTTTTAAATTTATGGTTTTTTTGAAAAAATAAATACAAACTATTATTTATCGAAAACTTAAATATTTTGTAGTACACCACAGTCACCACCCTTATAAAAAAAATCGAAAGAAATCGACAGAAAACGATTGAAAACGAATAGTTTTCTATCGTTTGCTATCCGTTTCTATCGGATTTAATCATTTTAAACGCATAGACTATATCTGCCAGATAGAAAACGCACCGTAATCTATCGTAAACTATAGGATTTTTTAGTTTTCGGTTTCAATGGTTTTTCTACGATAGAATTTCTATCGTAGTTAATCGTTTTGAAACTGTACGAAGATCACGATTGAAATTTTTTTGGTGAAATTGAAAAAGTTTTGAGTCGTTTTCTATCCGACATTACATATACAGCACCAATCGTAACTTATCGTATTTTCCCGTCATTAGATTTCTATCAGGCTGAATCTGAAATTTACGATTGAGATGTTTTCAGGAGAAATCAACCAATCGTAATCTATCGTTATCTATAGGATTTTTTACTTTTCGGTTTCAATGGTTTTTTACGATGAAATTTCTATCGTAGTTAATCGTTTTAAATCTGAAGATCACAACTTGAAATTTTTTGGTAAAACTGAACAAGTTTTGAATAGTTTTCTATCGTACATTCCATATGTAACACCAATCGTAACGTATCGCATTTTTCGCCAACAGATTCCTATCGGCTTGAATCTGAAATTTACGAATGAAAATTTTTCAAGAAAAACAAACCAATCGTAGTCTACTGTAACATATGAGATATTTCAGATTTGGTCTCAATGGGTTTTTTACGATAGAATTTCTATCGTTGTTAATCGTTCTGAATCTCAAGTTTTTCATTAAAATTTTTTGGTAAAACTAAACAAGTTTTGAACAGTTTTCTATCGTACATACCATATGTAACACCAATCGTAATCTATCGTATTTTTCCGCCAACAGATTCCTATCGGCTTGAATCTGAAATTTGCAATTGAAATTTTTTCAAGAAAAACAAACCAATCGTAGTCTACCGTAACATATTGGATATTTCAGATTTGGTTTCAATGGGTTTTTTTTCAAGAAAAACAAACCAACCGGCATCTATCGTCACCTATGGGATATTTCAGATTTGGTTTCACAGGGGTTTTACGAAAGAATTTTTATCGTTGTTAATCGTTCTGAATCTGAAGTTTGTGATTGAAATTTTTTGGTAAAACTAAACAAGTTTTTAAACGTTTTCTATCGTACATTCCATATGTAACACCAATCGTAACCTATCGTATTTTTCCGCCATCAGATTCCTATCGGTTTGGGATATTTCAGATTTGGTTTCATAGGGGTTTTATGATAGAATTTCCATCGTTGTTAATCGTTCTGAATCTGAAGTTTTTGATTGAAATTTTTTGGTAAAACTAAACAAGTTTTGAAACATTTTCTATCGTACATTCCATATGTAACACCAATCGTAACCTATCGTTTTTTTCCGCCATCAGATTCCTATCGGTTAGAATCTGAAATTTACGATTTAAGTTTTTTCAAGAAAAACAAACCAATCGTCATCTATCGTCACCTATGGGATATTTCAGATTTGGTTACATAGGGGTTTTACGATAGAATTTCTATCGTTGTTAATCGTTCTGAATCTGAAGTTTTTGATTGAAATTTTTTGGTAAAACTAAACAAGTTTTTAAACGTTTTTTTTTTTTTTTTTTTTTTTTCTATCGTACATTTCATACGTAAAATCGTAACCTATCGTATTTTTCCGCCATCAGATTCCTATCGGTTTGAATCTGAAATTTACGATTGAAATTTTTTCAAGAAAAACAAACCAATCGGCATCCATCGTCACCTATGGGATATTTCAGATTTGGTTTCATAGGGGTTTTACGATAGAATTTCTATCGTTGTTAATCGTTCTGAATCTGAAGTATTTGATTGAAAATTTTTGGTAAGACTAAACAAGTTTTTAAACGTTTTCTATCGTACATTCCATATGTAACACCAATCGTAACCTATCGTATTTTTCCGCCATCAGATTCCTATCGGTTTGAATCTGAAATTTACGATTGAAATTTTTTCAAGAAAAACAAACCAATCGGCATCTACCGTCACCTATGGGATATTATTTTGGTTTTGAAACAACCTAAGTATTGCATTCATGAGCCAAAAGTGAAATTCTTACCCCCACTTTTTTGGCATTTTTCGACGTTTTAGGACCTATACTGATTCTAAAAATGCAACAAAAAAGTGTATGTCTGTTTGCCGGCCGGCCGTCACAACCGACAAAATCTAGAAAACGGCTGGACGAAATTCAAAATTTTTTCTAAAAATAAGTTTACTCAATGAGAGGAGCCGAAAGGGCGATGTGTTGGATAACTGTACCGAGAGCGTGTCAAAAAAATCGTGAAGTGTGTCAAAACAATTTCATTGTACATAGTTCCTTGTAGTTGCACTATAACCTTAATGGTTCGAGCAGCTTAAAAAAAAGAGAAAATACACAATTTATAATCAATATTGTCTAATAAAATTAATAAAAAAAAACAAGGAAATTTGCATATTTTTTGCTTAAAAAACGTTCATTTTAAGTGATTACGAATAGAAGCATTGAATTTGAAGAAATCTTGATGGTTGGGATTGGTATGTGAGACCAAAAACTAGATTATTGCATTATAAGTTTGTCAAAAAAATGTTGTCAAGTGTGTCAAAAGAAAGATTTTCATTTATTTTTTTACTCAATTTTTTGGAAAAAATAAAATTGAATATTTGTATGACATGAAATTTTATTATTATTTTAGAGAATTATTGCATTATAAGTTTGTCAAAAAAAAATTGTCAAGTATGTCAAAAAAATGATTTTCCTTTACTTTTTAGCCAATTTTTTAGAAAAAAAAATTAGCTGTTTGTACTTTGTATGACGTAAATGTGAAAAAGAGACGTAAAAACCTTTGTATTGTTTTCTTTTTTTTTTTTTATTAATTAGTTAGACATGTTTAGCACACTAAATATGAAATATTCATTATTTAGACTCTTTGAATATCCGAAGATACCATCTCAACTATAAAGGAAGGAGATGAGGAAAATGGAAGGAATGGGGATATAAGGATAACTATACTAATTTTTTTAAATGATGATGGACATTTTCTTTAAATGCCTGAGGGGAAAATTCATCGGGAAATACAGAGGAAGGTATGACGTAAATGTGAAACTCTCTCGTTCGAGAGAGTCGTAGGCCTGCCTGAAATCAATGAAGAGTTGGTGCATAGGTGTGTTGAACTCTCGGCACTTTTCCAAAATCATCCTTATCGAGAAAAGTGCATCGGTAGTACCTCGGCCCCACCGGAAGCCACATTGATATTCTCCAAACAGTTGTCCAGTGTTGTGGTTCCACATCCCTGCCTTTCTATATAATATATAATGTACTTATGTCTTTGTATTTTACGCGCATTTCTGTGTACGTATTTATTTTATAATATAAATATGTATAATAATATAAGTACTGTAAATGTTAAGTATGTCTGTGTTTATATATTTTGTGATACTTAATTTAATTAATAATATAATTCGTCCACTTGGAATTAAACCGTGGTCGATGTATGTAGTTTGTATTTTATAATGGTTAACCAATTTATAATGTTAGTGTTAATACAAATTGTAAAGTTATCTTAAATTAAATAAAATCAATTATTAATCATTCTTTTTCTTCAACAAATCGAGTCTTTTCCATAACATTGGTGACAGCGTTCGTTTATTGAAATTGTGAAAATTCTTGAAAGATAAAAGTCATACATACCTCAAAAAATACCACATGTCTAAGTAAAAATCGGATGATTGGAATATTAAAAATTTATTAACAGCTACAAAAGCTACAAAAAATAAATCCAGTTACGTCATCATAATTAATGAAGAAATTTGGCGTTACCGCCATGAGTTAATGGTTCGACATACAACAAAATAGTAGATTCTTGTATGAGCTTAGAATGAAGGCAATTCTTCACGAGGATGAAGTTTCCAGGAACGAGCGTAGCGAGTGGAAGGAATCATCCGAGTGAAGAATTGCCTTCATCCTAAGCGAATACAAGATACTATTTTATCCACGACTACAAATATTTCAAATTATTTCATTCAAGTTTTCCTGTAAAAGTTTATATCGCCATATTGAAATAAATCTATGAAATATAAAACAAAACAAAACATGTTTGTTTATTTTATATGTATTGTTCTTGTTTTATCTGTTTATAATACTATACCAACAAATCAAGTTTTTAATTTGTTATGGGAATTTTGAATAAATAAATTGGAATAAAATAAATAAAAAAGAATTTGATATATAGAAAGGAATGAATACAATTACAATGAAAGATATACGCATGGAAAGTATATATTCTTTAGTATTTTAAATTAAAACAATAATTTATGTTGATAAATTATTGTAAAATAATTCCACAAAACAATCTTTAATTAGTATATAATATTTATTCGACGCGTTTCGAATGTTATACATTCATCTACGGGTACAAAAAATATATAACTAAATATAAATAAAAACAAATATTCATATTAAAAATTTTGAATGAAAAATGGCATACTAACATTTTATGAATTAAATAGTTTAAAAGAATTTGTATAAATATAAAATTTACTTGTTATTAGGAAAAATATGATATGTTGATCAAAATATTATGAATGAAATATAAATGAATTGAGTTTTTTGAATGGAGATTTACAAAATTGAATTATACCTACAAGATATTTGAATTAAATAATAGTTGGTCGTTTAAAATTAAATTTGGAAATTTTTTGAAAGCTTTATAAATTTTAAACTCTTCTAAAGAATCCATTAAAAAACCTTTGTTACATAAATGCAAAGGTTCTTAATTTTGTTCGAAACGGATAATCGAAACGGATAATCACTATCCGGATAAATAATAGAAAATAGAAACCTCATACCTTCGTATCAGTTTGGTTTCAGAGAAAACCACTCTACCATTGAACAAGTGCACAGGATCACGAATATTATTGAAGAAACGATTGAAGCCAAAAGGGTATGCTCCGCAGTCTTTCTTGATGTCGCTCAAGCTTTTGATAAAGTTTGGCATCATGGCTTAAAGTATAAATTGCATAGAGATCTGCCCAAACAGTTTTATGAAATTTTAAAATCTTATCTGGATGACCGCCACTTTAGAGTCAAATATGATGATAGTTATTCAACATTGAAAAAGATTGATGCAGGAGTTCCGCAGGGTAGCGTACCGGTAGGACCTAGGACCGGTACTATACCTGCTATATACAAGAGATTTGCCTGGCCTAAGCAAAACAACCATTGCAACCTTTGCAGATGATACCGCAATTTTGACCACCGGAAAAACCGTAGAAGAAGCAACTAGCAAACTGCAATACGCTACTAATAAAATCCACAACTGGACAAAAAGATGGCGAATTAAGCTGAATGAAACAAAATCCTCTCATGTTAACTTCACTAACCAAAAAGTAAGCCAAATACCTCTGAAAATTAACTCAACACAAGTTGCTTATGCAAACACAGCAAAATATCTAGGTATGACTCTGGATGCTAAACTGAGATGGAAGGAATATGTTAAAAAGAAACAAAAAGAACTGAATTTGAAATTTAGAAAGATGTACTGGATACTTGGTAGAAACTCAGTACTATATCTATTCAAAACAAACTGCTTCTGTATCGTCAAATACTGAAACCAGTATGGACGTTTGGCATCCAGCTATGGGGCTGTACTAAGAAATCGAACGCGAAAATCATCCAGTTGTTCCAAAACATAGTGCTGCGTTGCATTGTTAATGCTCCGTGGTACATCAGAAACGAAGACATCCATAGGGACCTAAAGATAGAGTTCGTAAAGGATGAAATAAAAAAATATGCAATTAAACACACGCGTATACGAAAATATTACATGAAAATGTAAAACGTACATGAAAATATTGAAATACGCCAGCTAATGAATGTGCCCGTTGCTGACAGAAAGCTTAAAATAACGAAACCACTAGATTTGATTTTATAATCAAAAGCATACTTAATAAAATAATGTAAATGGGACTAACCAATGGATTACACCCCTCAAAAATGTGCTATAAATATGAAATGTAAATTAGTAGATGTGCGTAGCTCAGTTGTTCTTTTATATTAATAAAAAAAAATGTTTTTTTCTCTCATTATTTAAATTTAAATTGTTTCAATTATCGTTAGATTTTTTTGTAAAACAAAAATTTGATCATTGGATTGTATTAAAACAGCTGATTTTTTTTTTATTATTGATTAAAAATATATTTAAACGATTCTTTTTTGCTGTTAATTTAGTTAAACGATTTTTGTTATTAGTTGAAGTAAACGATTTTCTTTTGTTAAGCTTAGAATTAAGTTAAGATTAAGACCGCCATCTTCACAATTAAAAAAAAAACTATAAAGTATACCTAAAGAATAATAGAAAACTTATCAGCAATTTGATAACTTTTATGCAGTTTAAGCAACTACAATATCAAAAAAACCTACAATATCATAAAGGAATTAAATATTTGAAGATGATCAACAGATGGTGCTTTAAGTAGGCTCATTTAAGCTAGACGTTTTTATGTTTGAATGCTGAAACCTTAACCAACTCTGAAGGTCGTTGTTTTATACAGTGTTCTTAAAGCAACAAGTAATTTTAAACCTCTGTTCAGCTGGCCCCCCCACCACGCAAAAATAAAAACAAAATTAGCTCAGAATTAGGAGCTATTTAGGAGCTTTCAGAAAACGCAAGAATAAAATTTTGAGCTCAACCCCCTAAGCAGAAATCTTCATTTGAAAGTGGGGGGGCTGAGTGAACGTTCACTCAGCCCCCCCACACCTCAAAAATAACCCTAGAGGATCGTAAATAGGCTCAGAATTAGGAGCTATTTAGGAGCTCTTAAGGCTGTATACTTTTGATTTTAGAGCTCCACCCCTAGTTATTAAAACAACCCCAAAACAGGTTTGGCCCCCCCACCATGCAAAAATCAAAAAAATTATATCTCAGAATTAGGAGCTATTTAGGAGCTTTCAAAAAACGCAAGAATAAAATTTTGAGCTCAACCCCCTAAGCAGAAATCTTCATTTGAAAATGGGGGGGCTGAGTGAACGTTCACTCAGCCCCCCCACACCTTAAAAATAGCCGTAGGGTAGGCTCAGAATTAGGAGCTATTTAGGAGCTCTTAAGGCTGTATACTTTTGATTTTAGAGCTCCACTCCTATTCTTAAAACTACCCCAAAACTAGTTTGAAATCGGAGATGACACATAAAAATAACATTAAATTAAAAATTTCTTTACTACATGTAATTCTTGAATTAAAAAAAACGTAAAAACAAGCAACTGTTTATTTATCAGTTGCAACCCTTTAGAAGAAAAACCACCCCTTGGGTCAAAAACGCATAAGGGAAGTATGTTAAACATACTCGACACAAAAATATTTAAGGGTGCGGATAAAGTTCCGATTTAGGAGCTTACTGAACATGTCATTTTTCATTTCTGATTTTCTACCCTTCATAAAAACCCACCCCTTGTACCATACACGCATAAGGAAACTATTATGTTAAAGCATAGAGATACTGATCGTGTTATGGAGGTTAATCATTTTTTGATTTAGGACCTTACTAAAAATATCACTTTATATTTATGATTGCAACCCTTTAAAAAAGCCACCCCTTGTACCATACACGCGTAAGCGAACTATGTTGAAGTGAAGAGGTACGGATCGTTTTATGTAGGCAAATGATTTTTCGATTTAGGAGCTTAATGAATATGTCACTCTATATTTCTGATTGCAACCCTTTAGAAAGTGCCACCCCTCTTATCATATACGCGTAAGAGAACTATTTTGTGGCATAGAGGTACGGATCGTTTTATGTAGGTAAATGATTTTTCGATTTAGAAGCCTCCTAAATAAGTTTATTTACGTTTCTGATTGCGACCTATTAGAAAAAGCCACCCCCTTGTACGATACACTCATAAGGAAACAATGTTAAAGCATAGAGATACTGATCGTGTTATGTAGGTTAATCATTTTTTGATTTAGGAGCTTAATAAATATGTCACTCTATATTTCTGATTGCAACCCTTTAGAAAAAGCCACCCCTTGTACCGTACAAGGATAAGGGAATTATGTTAAAGCATAGAGATACTGATCGTGTTATGTAAGTAAATGATTTTTCGATGTAGGAGCTTACTAAATATATCACTCTATATTTCTGATTGCGACCCTTAAGAAAAAGCCACCCCTAGTACCATACATGCGTAGGGGAAATATGGTCAAGCAAAGAGATACGGATCGTTTATTAGGTCAATCATATTTTAGATTTAGGAGCTTACTAAATATGTCACTCTATATTTTTGATTGCAACCCATAAGCAAAAGTCACCCCTTGTACCATACACGCGTAAGGGAACTTTGTTAAAGCGTAGAGATGCGGATCGTGTTATATAAGTAAATGATTTTTCGATTTAGGAGCTTACTAAATATTTCACTATATATTTTTGATTGCAACCCTTTAGAAAAAGCCCCCCCTTGTACCATACACGCGGTAGAGAACTATGTTGAAGCGTAGAGGTACAAATCGTTTTCTGTATGTAAATGATTTATCGATTTAGGAGCTTACTAAATATGTCACTCTATATTTCTGGTTTGAAACCGTTTAGAAAAAGCCACCTCTTGTACCATACACGCATACGAGAACTATGTTAAAGCATAGAGATATGGATCGTTTTATGTAGGTTAATCATTTTTCGATTTAGGAGCTTACTAAATCTGTCACTCTTTATTTCTGGTTTGCAACGCTTTAGAAAAAGTGCCACCCCTTGTACCATACACGCATAAGGAGGCTATGTTAGAGCATAGAGATACTAATCGTTTCATGAAGGTAAGTGATTTTTCGATTTATGAGTTAACTAAATATGTCAATCTTTATTTCTGATTGCAACCCTTTAGAAAAAGTCACTTCTTGTACGATACACGCATAAAAAAGATATGTTAGAACATAGAGACAATGATCGTTTCATGTAGGTAAGTGATTTTTCGATTAAGGAGCTTACTAAACATGTCAATCTATATTTCTGATTGCAACCCTTTAGAAAGTCACCTCTTGTACCATACCCGCATAAGGGAGCTATTTTAAAGCATAGCGATACGCATCGTTTTACGTAGGTAAAACATTTTTTGATTTAGGAGCTTACTAAATATGTAACTCTATATTTCTGATTGCAACCCTTTAGAAAAAGCCACCCCTTGTACCATACACGCATAAGGATGCTATGTTAAAGCATAGAGATACTGATCGTGTTATGTAGGTAAATCATTTTTTGATTTAGGAGCTTACTAAATATGTAACTCTATATTTCTGATTGCAACCCTTTAGAAAAAGCCACCCCTTGTATCATATCCGCGTAAGAGAACTATTTAAGAGCATAAAGCTACGGAAGTTTAGGAAGCTCCTAAATCGAAAAATCAGTCACCTACATAAAACTATGCGTATCTCTATGGTTTTACATAGTTCCCTTATACGTGTTTAGTACAAGAGGGGGCTTTTTCTAAAGCATTGCAATCAGAAATATAGAGTGACATATTTAGTAAGCTCCTAAATCGAAAAATCATTTACTTATATAAAACGATCCGCATCTCTACGTTTTAACAAAGTTCCCTTACGCGTGTATGGTATATGGGGTAGCTTTTTCTAAAGGGTTGCAATCAAAAATATAGAGTGACATATTTAGTAAGCTCCTAAATCAAAAAATTATTTTCCTAAATAAAACGATCCGTATCTCTATGCTTTGACATAGCTTCCTCATGCGTTTATGGCACAAGGTGTGGCTTTTTCTAAAGGGTTGCATTGAGAAACCTCTGTTCAGCTAACCCCCCAACCACGCAAAAATAAAAAAAAAATTAGCTCAGAATTAGGAGATATTAAGGAGCATTCAAAAAACGTAAGAATAAAATTTTGAGCTCAACCCTATAAGCAAAAATCTTCATATGAAAATGGGGGGCTGGGTGAACGTTCACTCAGTCCCCCCCACACCTTAAAAATAGCCCTAGAGGATCGTTAGTAGGCTCAGAGTCAAGAGCTATTTAGGAACTCTTAAGGCTGTATACTTTTGATTTTAGAGCTCCAACCCTATTCCTAAAACCACCCCAAAACTAGTTTGCAAAGGGAGACGACATATAAAAAATAACATTAAATTAAAAATTTCTTTACTACATGTAATTCTTGAATTAAAAAAAACATAAAAACAAGCAACTGTTTATTTCTCAGTTGCAACCCTTTAGAAAAAAAACCACCCCTTGGGTCAAAAACACTTAAGGGAACTATGTTAAACATACTCGACACAAAAATATTTAAGGGTGCGGATAAAGTTCCGATTTAGGAGCCTACTAAATGTGTCATTCTATATTTATGATTTTCTACCCTTCAGAAAGTGCCACCCCTTGTATCATACACGCATAAGGGAAATATGTTAAAGCATAGAGATACGGATCTTTTTATGTAGGAAAATAATTTTTTGAATTAGGAGGTTACTAAATATGTCACTCTATATTTCTGATTACAACCCTTTTGAAAAAGCCGCCCCCTTTGTACCATGCACACATAAGGAAGCTATGTTAGAGCATAGAGATACGGATCGCTTTATTTAGAAAAATAATTTTTTGATTTAGGAGCTAACTAAATATGTCACTCTATATTTCTGATTGCCACCCTTCCGAAAGTGCCACCCCTTATACCATACACGCGTAAGGAAACTATGTTAAAGCATAGAGATTCGGATCGTTTTATATAGGCAAGTGATTTTTCGATTTAGGAGTTTACTAAATATGTCACTCTTTAATTCTGATTGCAACCCGTTTGAAATAACCACCCCTTGCACCATACACTCATAAGAGAACTATTTTAAAGCATAGAGGTACGTTTCGTTTTATGTAGGTAAATGATTTTTCAATTAAGGAGCTTTCTAAATAAGTTTTTTCTACGTTTCTGATTGTAACCCTTTAGAAAAAGCCGCCCCTTGTATCATACACGCCTAAGGGAACTATGTTAAAGCAGAGAGATACTGATCGTGTTATATTTGAAAATCGATTTTTGATTTTGAAGCTTACTTTATATGTCACTCTTTATTTCTGATTGCAAACCTTTAGAAAAAGCCACCCCTTGTATGATACACGCATAAGGATGCTATGTTAAAGCATAGAGATACTGATCGTTACATGTAGGTAGGTAATTTTTCGATTTAGGAGCTTACTAAATATATCACTCTATATTTCTGATTGCAACCCTTTAGAAAAAGACACCCCTTGTACCATACACGCATAAGGAAGCTATGTTAAAGCATAGGGATACTGATCGTTTCATGTAGGTAAGTGATTTTTCGATTATGGAGCTTACTAAATATGTCAATCTATATTTCTGATTGCAACCCTTTAGAAAAAGCCACCCCTTGTACCATACACGCATATGGGAACTATGTTAAAGCGTAGAGATGCAGATCGTGCTATGTAGGTAACTTATTTTACGATATAGGAGCTAATATGTCATTCTAAATTTCTGATTGCAACCCATTAGAATGTGCCACCCCTCTTATCATATAAGCGTAAGAGAACTATTTTGTAGCATAGAGGTGTGGATCGTTTTATGTAGGTAAATGATTTTTCGATTTAGGAGCTTTTCTACGTTCCTGATTGCGACCCTTCAGAAAAAGCTACCCTCTTGTACGATACACGCATAAGGGAACTATGTTAAAGCATAGAGGTACAGATTGTGTTATCTAGGTAAATCATTTTTTCATTTAGGAGCTTACTAAATATGTCACTTCAAATTGCAACCCTTTAGAAAAAGTCACCCCTTGTACCATACACGCATATGGGAACTATCTTAAAGCATAGAGATACGGATCGTTTTATGTACGTATATGATTGTTCGATTTAAGAGCTTAGTAAATATGTCACTCTTTATTTCTCGTTTACAACCCTTTAGAAAAAGTGCCCCCCTTGTGCCATACACGCATAAAGAAGCTATGTTAAAATATAGAGATACTGATCGTTTCATGTAGGTAAGTGATTTTTCGATTTAGGAGCTTACTAAATATGTCAGTCTATATTTCTGATTGTAACCCTTTAGAAAAGCCATCCCTTGTACCATACACGCATAAGGGAGCTATGTTACAGCGTAGAGATACGGATCGTTTTATTTAGGAAAATAATTTTTTGATTTAGGAGCTTAGTAAATATGTCACTCTTTATTTCTGGTTTGCAACCCTTTGGAAAAAGTGCCACCCCTTGTACCATACACGCATAAGGAAACTATGTTAAAGCATAGAGATACTGATCGTGTTATGTAGGTAGCTGATTTTACGATATAGGAGCTTACTAAATTTGTCATTCTGCATATCTGATTGCAACCTTTTAGAAAGTGCCACGTCTCTTATTTTATACGCGTAAGAGAATATTTTGTAGCATAAAGGTATGGATCGTTTTATGTAGGTAAATGATTTTTCGATTTAGGAGCTTACTAAATAATTCACTCTATATTTCTGGTTTGCAACCCTTTAAAAATTGGGAACATATGGGAACTATGTACATGGAACATGTAGGAACTATGAGCTTACTAAATATGGCAATCTATATTTCTGATTGCAACCCTTTAGAAAAAGCCACCCCTTGTTACATACACGCATAGGGGAGCTATGTTAAAGCTTAGAGATACGGATCGTTTTGTTTAAGAAAATAATTTTTTGATTTAGGAGCTTAGTAAATATGTCACTCTTTATTTCTGATTTGGAACCCTTTAGAAAAAGTGACACCCCTTGTCCCATACACGCATAAGGAAGCTATATTAGAGCATAGAGAAACTGATCGTGTTATGTAGGTAACTGATTTTACGATATAGGAACTTACTAAATATGTCATTCTACGTTTCTGATTTCAACCCTTTAGAAAGTGCCACGTCTCTTATCATATACGCGTAAGAGAACTATTTTGTAACATAGAGGTACGGATCGTTTTATGTAGATAAATGATTTTTCGATTTATGAGATTTCTAAATAAGTCTTTCTACGTTTCTGATTGCGACCCTTTAGAAAAAGCCACCCTTTGTACCATACACGCATAAGGAAGCTACGTTGAAGCATATAGATTCGGATCGTTTTATATAGGTCAGTCATTTTTTGATTTAGGAGCTTTTATTTATTCTATGTTAGGCATGTTTAGTGTTAACCAATATAGATCAACGTCTCTGAATATCCGAAGATACCATGCTAACTAAGGAACTAGGGCTTGAAAGTATTATTCAATTTTCTTTGAGGAATTTATTAATGTTGATCTTAAAGTTTTGAGAATTAAAATTATCAGGGAAGACCCACGCCGGTAAGGCATTCCAGAGATGAGAAACTCTGTTAAAAAAATCGCGTTGAAAAGCGACAGTTCTACACCTAGTCACTCGAACCGTAAAAGGATGGGCTGATGTTGATGCTCTAGTGAAACGCGCAAAGTTTGCTGGTTCAGGCAAAATCGATTTGATCTCCGCAGACGTCCGTTCGTCCATAATATACTTGTAGAATACCGTCAAATCAGCGACGTCTCTTCTATGTTGCAAGGAATCAAGCTCGTTAGTAAGAGTCGAGTTGCCGATCAATTTAACAGCTCTCCGCTGTACAGAATCAAGACATTTCAAACTACTTATGTAAGCTCCTCCCCATATGTGAGAACAATACTCCATGCAGGGACGAATAAATGATTTATATATTAAAAGAAGCTGCTCGCTATTAAAAACCTTACGACAACGACCCAAAAATCCTAATTTTTGAACAGCGTTCTTTGCTAGGCTAAAAATATGAGAATTCCATTTCATACTATTTTCAATCTCAACTCCTAGAAGTTTAATAGATTCTTTCTCTTCAAGATTATTTGAATCAAACTTTAATAAAAATGGATTAGGTGTTGATAATCTAGAAAAATGGCAAACTTGAGTTTTACTTGTGTTGAATTCAACACTGTTAGCAACTCCCCAATCTAAGATGGTTTTTAAATCAATATTTAATGAGTCTATCAAGTTTGATCTAGCGATATTAAGATTTGATGGTGCATACAAATTTGGCATTTCATGTGACGCATGAAGTGTGCTATCATCAGCAAAACTATGGATGGGATTAACTGTTGAACCTAGCAAGTCATTAATATAGAGAAGAAAAAGAGTAGGTGATAAAGCGGAACCTTGAGGAACACCAGCGTTAGTTGAAAAGATATTCGATGAAACACCATCAACATTGACCTGAAATTTGCGCTCGGAAATAAAGCTTTGTAACCAAGAAATAAGTTGCTCATCTAAGCCGTAGCATCTCAATTTGCAAATAAGATTGTTGTGCCATACTTTGTCAAACGCTTTGGCAATATCAAGTGCGACGCCAAAGGTCTCACCATGGTTTTCAAACGACTTGTTCCAGATATGCGTGACAAAAGAGAGTAAATCTCCCGTCGCTCTTCCTTTACGGAATCCGTATTGTCTTTCATTAAGTAATTTTGACGACTCTAAGAAGCTCATAATATTAAAATTAACATATTTCTCAAATACTTTAGAAACAACCGACAAAATTGATATAGGTCTGTAGTTTCTTGGATCCGTTTTAGCGCCCTTCTTTGGAACTGGTTGTACACTAGCCATTTTCCATATATCAGGAAAAATCCCTTTCTTATATGACAAATAGAAAATTTTAGTTAGGATTGGTGCTAACTCTTTAGCAAAAGTTTTAAGGATAATTGGAGGAATTCTATCAGGTCCAGATGCCTTATTAGTATTGATTTGTAAGAGCATTTTCCGAATGACATTTTTACGAAAAATAATCCGCCCCATTTTGTTAGAAACTCTAGGAATTGGTATAGGTAGAAAATTGGGTTCTACTAATGTAGAATTTAACGAAAAACAGTTACCTAATAAATTAGCCTTTTCTTTGGGGTCAATAATAGGTATATCTCTATCAATAAGAGGAGGTATAGAAGACTTACAAAAATTTCCTTGAACAGCCTTGGCGGTTTTATAAAAATTTCGTGAACCAGTAGGGTGCTCAGCAAATTTATTAGCTTTTTTCCTAATAAATAGATGTTTCTCTGCATCTATTAATTTTCTACATAAATTTCTTTCTATTCGGTATAATCTAAGGTTTTCATCAGACTTGTTTTGAATAAACTTTTGAAAAGCCTTACTAAATATGTCGCTCTATATTTCTGGTTTCAACCCTTTAGAAAAAACCACTCGTTGTACATTACACGCGTAAGAGAATTATTTTAGAGCATAGAGGTACGGATCGTTTTATGTGAGTAGATGATTTTTCGATTTAGGAGCTTAGTAAATATGTCACTCTTTATTTCTGGTTTGCAACCGTTTAGAAAAAGTGCCCCCCTTGTACCATACACGCATAAGGAAGCTATGTTAAAACATAGAGATACTGATCGTTTCATGTAGGTAAGTGATTTTTCGATTTAGGAGCTTACTAAATATGTCAGTCTATATTTCTGATTGTAACCCTTTAGAAAAGCCATCCCTTGTACCATACACGCATAAGGGAGCTATGTTACAGCGTAGAGATACGGATCGTTTTATTTAGGAAAATAATTTTTTGATTTAGGAGCTTAGTAAATATGTCACTCTTTATTTCTGGTTTGCAACCCTTTGGAAAAAGTGCCACCCCTTGTACCATACACGCATAAGGAAACTATGTTAAAGCATAGAGATACTGATCGTGTTATGTAGGTAAGTGATTTTACGATATAGGAGCTTACTAAATTTGTCATTCTGCATATCTGATTGCAACCTTTTAGAAAGTGCCACGCCTCTTATTTTATACGCGTAAGAGAATATTTTGTAGCATAAAGGTATGGATCGTTTTATGTAGGTAAATGATTTTTCGATTTAGGAGCTTACTAAATAATACACTCTATATTTCTGGTTTGCAACCCTTTAAAAATTGGGAACATATGGGAACTATGTAAAAGCATAGAGATACGGATTGTTTTATGTAGGTAAATGGTTTTTTCGATTTAGGAGCTTACTAAATATGTCACTCTTTATTTCTGGTTTGCAACCTTTTAACCCCCCCCATACACGCATAAGAAGCTATGTTAAAGCATAGAGATACTGATCGTTTCATGTAGGAAAGTGATTTTTCGATTTAGGAGCTTACTAAATATATCAATCTGTATATCTGATTGCAACCCTTTTAAAAAAGCCACCCCTTCTACCATACACGCATAAGGGAACTATGTTAAAGCATAGAGATACTGATCGTTTTATGTAGGTAAATTATATTACGATATAGGAGCTTACTGAATATGTCATTCTACATTTCTGATTGCAACCGTTTAGAATGTGCCACTCCTTGTATCATATACGCATAAAGGAACTATGTTAAAGCATAGAGGTACGGATCTTACTAAATATGTCAGTCTATTTTTCTGATTTGCAACCTTTGGAAAGTCCCACCCTGTGGATTATACACGCTTAGGGGTACTTACTAAAATATGTCACTTTATAATTCTGATTTGCAAAACGTTAGTAAGTGACTCCTTTTGTATCATATATGCATTTTAAGATTTAGGAGCTTACTGAATATGTCACTCTTAATGTATGAGTTGCATTCCTTTAGTTTTATTTGAACCCATAGTGGTCACACTGGGTCCAGATGACATCAGGTAATTTTTGAGTCATGGTAGCTTCAAAAATGTTTTTAGAAATGGATTCTGTGCAACCTTTTGAAACAGTTTGAAGATACTACAACTACTACCACCCGGGTAGGAGCTTCAAATTTTAAACAACGAACCAATTTTGGACCCGTATTGGTGAGCCAAGCCTTGACTAGTTAGCTTTGGTTTCAGTCTGAGCGAGTGTTAAATGCCTAGACTAAACCAAGATTCAGTTTATTATACTACGCGTTATTTACCATTCTAATTTATTGTAAACATGTGCAAGCCCTGGTCCAAGCTTGGGCCGTTTGAAAATGTAAAAATATATAAGTGATATAGGTGATAATATGATAAAAAATGATATAATATATATTAATAAATTGAAATGATAGAAATTTAATTAATGTAATTTGTAAGAGAATTAAAAAAATTGTATTTGTTTAAATATAAAATATTGTTACGAGTACAGAAAAATTTAGACGATTACAGAAAGATCTAGACGATTACGGTCACTTCCTGGAAAATAAAATCAACAAAACACAACAGAAAGTGAATGAAATGATTATTGTTGTTGTTGTCTCTTCTTAGAAATATGGTCAACATAAACGATTTTATGAATCGAATCAACATAACGTAATATAATCGAATATTCTAATATTTTCTCAAGGTTTCTGGAAAGTGATGTCGAATTATCTAGAAGTATTGCAGAAGGTATATAAGAAAATTACCTCTTGTAGTTTTTAATTAGTTTATTTTAAACCTGCGATTGTGAAGTTAAAATTATAAAAGTGATCTTTAAATTAGTGAATAAAGTTATAAGTGTTATTGAGTAGAAATAATTTGTGTATTATTTTAAACGTTCTATTTCTGGAAATTTCTACAATCAACCGTTGGAGTTTCGGAAGCTGTTGAAAGAATATTCTAGTTAGGAGTATTGTTTGCTGTATTGTTTTCCTGTTGTTGTGAAAAAATTAAGGTGTTGAATACTTAATAAAACCTGGTGTTTGTGCTTACTAATCAGTGATCGAACTCAGAAGAGATTGGGAATTGCGTTTATCGAATTGTGAGTTAGGCCAATTCGAGGGAAGTTTAAAAAAACGTCACAATATGTTTTATTTTCCAAAACCTTTTTTAATAGTACTCAGGAGAACCCCAACACATAAATGTTTAGCATAGTCTTTTTATAAACAGCATGTTATTAAAATAAACCATTGTCTATTAAATTTACCATTTTTTTGATTTGAAAACAAAGCTACGTTTATTAAATCAACAATCAAGCTACGTTTAATAAATCAACAAATTTGTAGAAAAACTTATTTAGTAAGCTCCTAAATTGAAAAATCATTTACCTACATAAAACGAAACGTACCTCTATGCTTTAAAATAGTTCTCTTATGAGTGTATGGTGCAAGGGGTGGTTATTTCAAACGGGTTGCAATCAGAAATATAGAGCGACATATTTGGTAAGCTCTTAAATCGAAAAATCACTTGCCTATATAAAACGATCCGAATCTCTATGCTTTAACATAGTTCCCTTACGCGTGTATGGTATAAGGGGTGGCACTTTCGGAAGGGTGGTAATCAGAAATATAGAGTGACATACTTAGTAAGCTCCTAAATCAAAAAATTATTTTTCTAAATAAAGCGATCCGTATCTCTATGCTCTAACATAGCTTCCTTATGTGTGCACGGTACAAAGGGGGCGGCTTTTTCAAAAGGGTTGTAATCAGAAATATAGAGTGACATATTTAGTAAGCTCCTAATTCAAAAAATTATTTTCCTACATAAAAAGATCCGTATCTCTATGCTTTAACATAGTTCCCTTATGCGTGAATGATACAAGGGGTGGCACTTTCTGAAGGGTAGAAAATCAGAAATATAAAATGACACATTTAGTAGGCTCCTAAATCGGAACTTTATCCGCACCCTTAAATATTTTTGTGTCGAGTATGTTTAACATAGTTCCCTTAAGCGTTTTTGACCCAAGGGGTGGTTTTTTTTCTAAAGGGTTGCAACTGAGAAATAAACAGTTGCTTGTTTTTATGTTTTTTTTAATTCAAGAATTACATGTAGTAAAGAAATTTTTAATTTAATGTTATTTTTTATATGTCGTCTCCCTTTGCAAACTAGTTTTGGGGTGGTTTTAGGAATAGGGTTGGAGCTCTAAAATCAAAAGTATGCAGCCTTAAGAGTTCCTAAATAGCTCCTGACTCTGAGCCTACTAACGATCCTCTAGGGCTATTTTTAAGGTGTGGGGGGGCTGAGTGAACGTTCACCCAGCCCCCCATTTTCATATGAAGATTTTTGCTTAGGGGGTTGAGCTCAAAATTTTATTCTTACGTTTTTTGAATGCTCCTTAATATCTCCTAATTCTGAGCTAATTTTTTTTTATTTTTGCGTGGTTGGGGGGTCAGCTGAACAGAGGTTTCTGAATGCAACCCTTTAGAAAAAGCCACACCTTGTACCATAAACGCATGAGGAAGCTATGTTAAAGCATAGAGATACGGATCGTTTTATTTAGGAAAATAATTTTTTGATTTAGGAGCTTACTAAATATGTCACTCTATATTTTTGATTGCAACCCTTTAGAAAAAACTACCCAATATACCATACACGCGTAAGGGAACTTTGTTAAAGCGTAGAGATGCGGATCGTTTTATATAAGTAAATGATTTTTCGATTTAGGAGCTTACTAAATATGTCACTCTATATTTCTGATTGCAATGCTTTAGAAAAAGCCCCCTCTTGTACTAAACACTTATAAGGGAACTATGTAAAACCATAGAGATACGCATAGTTTTATGTAGGTGACTGATTTTTCGATTTAGGAGCTTCCTAAACCTCCGTAGCTTTATGCTCTTAAATAGTTCTCTTACGCGGATATGATACAAGGGGTGGCTTTTTCTAAAGGGTTGCAATCAGAAATATAGAGTTACATATTTAGTAAGCTCCTAAATCAAAAAATGATTTACCTACGTAAAACGATGCGTATCGCTATGCTTTAAAATAGCTCCCCTATGCGGGTATGGTACAAGAGATGACTTTTTCTAATGGGTTGCAATCAGAAATATAGATTGACATGTTTAGTAAGCTCCTTAATCGAAAAATCACTTATCTACATGAAACGATCATTGGCTCTATGTTCCTACATATCTTCTTTATGCGTGTATCGTACAAGAAGTGACTTTTTCTAAAGGGTTGCAACCAGAAATAAAGATTGACATATTTAGTTAGCTCCTAAATCGAAAAATCACTTACCTTTATGAAACGATCAGTATCTCTATGCTCTAACATAGCCTCCTTATGCGTGTATGGTACAAGGGGTGGCACTTTTTCTAAAGCGTTGCAAACCAGAAATAAAGAGTGACAGATTTAGTAAGCTCCTAAATCGAAAAATGATTAACCTACATAAAACGATCCATATCTCTATGCTTTAACATAGTTCTCGTATGCGTGTATGGTACAAGGGGTGGCTTTTTCTAGACGGTTGCAAACCAGAAATATAGAGTGACATATTTAGTAAGCTCCTAAATCGAAAAATCATTTACATACATAAAACGATTTGTACCTCTACGCTTCAACATAGTTCTCTACCGCGTGTATGGTACAAGGGGTGGCTTTTTCTAAAGGGTTGCAATCAAAAATATATAGTGAAATATTTAGTAAGCTTCTAAATCGAAAAATCATTTACTTATATAACACGATCCGCATCTCTACGCTTTAACAAAGTTCCCTTACGCGTGTATGGTACAAGGGGTGACTTTTGCTTATGGGTTGCAATCAAAAATATAGAGTGACATATTTAGTAAGCTCCTAAATCTAAAAAATGATTGACCTACAAAAAACGATCCGTATCTCTTTGCTTGACCATGTTTCCCCTACGCATGTATGGTACTAGGGGTGGCTTTTTCTTAAGGGTCGCAATCAGAAATATAGAGTGATATATTTAGTAAGCTCCTACATCGAAAAATCATTTACTTACATAACACGATCAGTATCTCTATGCTTTAACATAATTCCCTTATCCTTGTATGGTACAAGGGGTGGCTTTTTCTAAAGGGTTGCAATCAGAAATACAGAGTGACATATTTAGTAAGCTCGTAAATCGAAAAATGATTAACCTACATAACACGATCAGTATCTCTATGCTTTACCATAGTTTCCTTATGAGTGTATCGTACAAGGGGGTGGCTTTTTCTAATAGGTCGCAATCAGAAACGTAAATAAACTTATTTAGGAGGCTCTTAAATCGAAAAATCATTTACCTACATAAAACGATCCGTACCTCTATGCCACAAAATAGTTCTCTTACGCGTATATGATAAGAGGGGTGGCACTTTCTAAAGGGTTGCAATCAGAAATATAGAGTGACATATTCATTAAGCTCCTAAGTCGAAAAATCATTTGCCTACATAAAACGATCCGTACCTCTACACTTCAACATAGTTCGCTTACGCGTGTATGGTACAAGGGGTGGCTTTTTTAAAGGGTTGCAATCATAAATATAGAATGACATATTTAGTAAGGTCCTAAATCAAAAAATAATTTTCCTTAATAAAACTATCCGAATATCTATGCTTTAACATAGCATCCTTATGCGTGTATGGTACAAGGGGTGTCTTTTCCTAAAGGGTTGCAATCAGAAATATAGAGTTACATATTTAGTAAACTCCTAAATCAAAAAATGATTTACCTACTTAACACGATCAGTATCTCTATGCTTTAACATAGTTCCCTTATGCGTGTATGGTACAAGGGGTGGCTTTTTTTAAAGGGTTGTAATCAGAAATATAGAGTGACATATTTAGTAAGCTCCTAAATCGAAAAATCATTTACCTACATAAAAAGATCCGTATCTCTATGCTCTAACATAGTTCCCTTATGCGTGTATGATACAAGGGGTGCCTTTTCTGAAGGGTAGAAAATCAGAAATGAAAAATGACATGTTCAGTAAGCTCCTAAATCGGAACTTTATCCGCACCCTTAAATATTTTTGTGTCGAGTATGTTTAACATACTTCCCTTATGCGTTTTTGACCCAAGGGGTGGTTTTTCTTCTAAAGGGTTGCAACTGATAAATAAACAGTTGCTTGTTTTTACGTTTTTTTTAATTCAAGAATTACATGTAGTAAAGAAATTTTTAATTTAATGTTATTTTTATGTGTCATCTCCGATTTCAAACTAGTTTTGGGGTAGTTTTAAGAATAGGAGTGGAGCTCTAAAATCAAAAGTATACAGCCTTAAGAGCTCCTAAATAGCTCCTAATTCTGAGCCTATTTACGATCCCCTACGGCTATTTTTAAGGTGTGGGGGGGCTGAGTGAACGTTCACTCAGCCCCCCCATTTTCAAATGAAGATTTCTTCTTAGGGGGTTGAGCTCAAAATTTTATTCTTGCGTTTTTTGAAAGCTCCTAAATAGCTCCTAATTCTGAGATATAATTTTTTTGATTTTTGCATGGTGAGGGGGGCCAAACCTGTTTTGGGGCTGTTTTAAGAATTAGGGGTGGAGCTCTAAAATCAAAAGTATACAGCCTTAAGAGCTCCTAAATAGCTCCTAATTCTGAGCCTATTTACGATCCCCTACGGCTATTTTTAAGGTGTGGGGGGGGCTGAGTGAACGTTCACTCAGCCCCCCCATTTTCAAATGAAGATTTCTGCTTAGGGGGTTGAGCTCAAAATTTTATTCTTGCGTTTTTTGAAAGCTCCTAAATAGCTCCTAATTCTGAGATATAATTTTTTTGATTTTTGCATGGTGGGGGGGCCAAACCTGTTTTGGGGTTGTTTTAAGAATTAGGGGTGGAGCTCTAAAATCAAAAGTATACAGCCTTAAGAGCTCCTAAATAGCTCCTAATTCTGAGCCTATTTACGATCCTCTAGGGCTATTTTTAAGGTGTGGGGGGGCTGAGTGAACGTTCACTCAGCCCCCCCATTTTCAAATGAAGATTTCTGCTTAGGGGGTTGAGCTCAAAATTTTATTCTTGCGTTTTCTGAAAGCTCCTAAATAGCTCCTAATTCTGAGCTAATTTTGTTTTTATTTTTGCGTGGTGGGGGGGCCAGCTGAACAGAGGTTAATTTTAATACATTGGAGCATTTTGACGTATTTATTTGAGACTCCAAGCAATTGTGGAAAACAAAAAAAACATCCACCTTAACAATTTGAAGACGTTGGAAAATTAAAAAAAAAACATCAAAATAAGGACCGCCAACATAATTCTAATAACAAGAAAAAAAAAACAACTTGGGGAAAAAGAAAACAGGGGAAATTACTTAAGAACGAGAAAATTAATAGCTCGATCTATTTTGATTTGGCACACTGAAAAAAAAATTGAAGTTCATGACAACCTCATCTCGAAGTTGGCAGTTGATTATTCATGCAAAGAAAAATTATTTGCAAACAATTTCACTGTGATTGGGACAACTACACGATAACATTTTCCTAACAACAGAATGAGGTTTATTTAAAATATAAAGTTTTATATCCAATATAACAGTAGTTGAATAAAGATAATAACTATTTCCCTGAAAAAATTTTTCTTTGGCCTTATATCATGAATTTTTCATGTTAAAGCTTAAGTATTTGAGATTAATTGAACTATATTTAATTTTCTCATAAATATTTCGTGTGATTGTCTCAACTTCATCGTTTTATAATTGTAGAGTTGTTGAAACAATTTCGTAGTTTGATTCGCCATATGTGACCGCACGGTGAGGTTGAGACAATTGCATTTCGATTGGAAATAGGACATGTTTTTTTCAGTGCACCGACCAAGAAGAACACCTAACTTTGTTCCGGTATATTAATCAGACAAACAGTCGATTAAATTCTGCGGCATCAAGGATTATTCGAGTGGAGCTAGTGTTTCCAATCCGGTTTAAGCCGGATTGGAATTATCCGGATAATTCGTAAAAATTTTGCTATCCGATATCCGGTTAATTCACAAAAAAAATCCGGATAGTTAAATTAAAGTAAAAAAAATTGTTTGCGCTATTTACTTATTTAAAAATTTTAATCAGCTACTACTAATTTTTCATAATAGACGTTTTCGTTTAGTCAATCTCTTTAGTCAATCTATTTTTCATAATAGACGTTTTCGTTTAGTCAATCTAAATCTTTAGTCAATCGTTTGGTAGATCTAAAAATTATCATTTCAGCAATTGTTTTGAATTTGAATTTTTAGAAGTGTAATTTATTTACAAATAAAAATTTGTGTCATAATTTACGGTTCAAATTTTTGTAATTTAAAAATATTTAAAGTTAATCACATTAAGGCAGTCTATTAACAAAACGAGAAATGTTGAGTTAGTTTCATTAATGATGTTGGTGCAGAATTCAACACTATTCAAAAATAATAATTTTGACGATTTTAGTTATATTTCTAAATCATAAGCTATCAGTTATGCAAAAACGTTAATAAAAAGTTTGCTTCCAGATACCAAAACAACCAAAAATGTTAAGTTAAAAATGGTGGAACAAGAAGTTAAGGAAAATGAAAATTCTCCAACTCCGACCGAACTTACCGAATGTAATTTAGTCATGGAATTTAAAAATACGATTTTACCAATCGAAAATACATAGTAAGGTTAATCGTCAAAATAATTATTCTTCACTGGATAAGGAATTTAATTTATAAAAGCATAAATGAAACACTCACTCCTTACCAAGAAAAGCTGTTTGATGCTTTGAAGACCATTCAACCTACTTCGAACGAAAGTGAAAGCGTCTTTTCGGTTGCTAGTATCTTCATAATGAAAACTAGAAATCGGTTTGCAGTTTCCAATGTTAAACGCTCTTGTATTTTTAAAATATTATTTTTCAGATGAAAATAAATTATTAACTAATTTTTTATTTTTTAAAACTACATATTGTTTTTATATAAATCCACTATCCGGATTATTATCCGGATATCCGGATAATTACTTGACATACTATTCGATATCCGGATAGTTAAAATCACGGATAATTGGAAACACTAAGTGGAGCCGATTTAAATCAGAACGCATACAAACATAATTTAAGTATTTTTTGAAGTAAAACTTCTTTAGGCGCGTTTTAAGAATTTTGCAACGGAAGATTAAAAAACGAATATAATATTCGGCAAATATACGATACAATTCAATTATGACACACATATAAATGTCGGAAGTAGTTATTTGAACAGATATATAACCATATATATTCACCTCTATCATACTACAGTCTGATTTTGAATTTTAAACATATACATGCACACAATTCCAAAAAAACTTAAGTAGAAATTTAAACACAATAAAATAAAAAAGAAACTAGAAGTAAAAAAGGCAAACGAATATTATGTTCGGCAAGTATGCGACAGTTCGATTATGTGTATTG